>JARFXV010001638.1:0-41622 GCA_031761425.1 Cosmopolites sordidus
AATAAGGGTAGATGTCAAAAAATGGAAACGGCATTGAGACTTACACAAAATATTTACAACAAAAAATGCCTATCTAAAAACACAAAACTGAGACATTACAATACAGTTATTAAGCCAGATTATCTATATGCTGCAGAAACGCTCATTTTAAATAGAAAGTGGGACATCGAGGACATTGAAAAGAAGGAAAGAAAAACACAGATATACATAGCGATATGAGAAAAAGGAGACTTAAGTTTTACGGACACATAAAACGGATTAATCCGAGTAGGCTAACTAGACAAATAGTCGAATTTTATGAAAATAGGAGTAGAGGAAAAGTAGAAATAATTAAATGGATTGCTGCAATTAAAGACGACCTAAGATCAGCAAATATTACACAAAGTGAAATTCAGGATAGAGGCTGTTTCAGACACAAGGTTAACGTTTGGAAGGTTGGCCAGAGAGAAAAATGTCTTGGTCTGACGAAAGGAAAATGCTCATAGCGAAAGAATGAAATTAGTATGGGCGCAAAGGAAGGCTAACAACAACAAGCGCTTCTAATTGTACTTCGCGTGGTCCACCAGGGCCCATACTTGAATAATAAAATAATAATAATTATATATATATATATATATATATATATATATATATATATATATATATATATATATATATATATATATATATATATATATATATGAATATATATCAGAGCGTCCACCAGGGCCCATACTTGAATAATAAAATAATAATAATTATATATATATATATATATATATATATATATATATATATATATATATATATATATATATATATATATATATATATATGAATATATATCAGAGCGACACCTATAGAGCAGTAAAAGAACTCTATATAGTCTACTACAGAGGACTTTTCATCATGTGATGAGCGCAGCCGCCATGTTGAAATAGCGGTAATTCAAAAGTTTCGTACTGTTTTGATCAACAATGGCTGGGAAAGCAATCTTATCTTCAAAAAAAATCAATTATTAGAAAAAATCGTCGATGGAGCTTCAATTGTTTATAATTCAGTTGAAGCCCGTAATTGTGAACAGTAGAATAATACCTATAATTTTATAATAAACCTATAATTTTAGTCTAATTGATAATATCAATCAATTTTTAGTACTTGCAAGAACATTTTAATTATAATATTTGTGGAATTGTAAACCTCTTTAGGAGCAGTCGATGTCTATAATAAGAGAAAATAGTTTAGATTTAAGTCTATACTTGCTCAATAGTTACAATGTTGTTTATTTTCGGTTTTTTGAGGTCCATTTTCTGCCACTTCCAGAAAATCACTTCAGATGTTAGACCCTAGAGAAGACAAATTTCAATACATATAAATATATTTCGTTATTATTTGATTTTTGAAGATATCTGCCGAATGTTTTCAAGACGAGTTTATAGCTAATCAATCATAATTTTACAAATATGCCCAGTTGGTTTCTTCCTTTACCGTGTTTAGAGATACAGATATGACTGTTTTGAGGACCAGTGTTTACTTGCGATTGAGATCCATGGTTATCGTCTTTGTTGAGTGCTTGTTGAAATATACCACAAGATGAATAATTTATGGTGGTGTCGAGTTGGAATGATGGACGTTAGACGTTTTTGGGGGGATAGGCGAAATTTAATTTTTTTTACTCTTACCAAATTTTCTACAGCTCAACTTGTTAATGTTTAACAACTCTTCGGATCATCCTGTATATGTATTTATTTTTCAGTATGTTTTATAAGATTTATTTATATTTCAAACAAAGCTAAAAAAACAGGCACCACTTTAATTAACAAAAAAAACACACAGAACAAAAAAATGCAATAAACATTCACCATATACAGTAATAAATTTAGAGATTGTCCTCCGGTCTCGTTCCTAACTCCATGCCCACATTTAACAATTCAACTCACAAATTTTATGGGGTTAGTCACCACTCACCGGTCGTGCACAAGTAATAATTTTCTCGTTTTCCATTCGCCGTACCCACACACATACACACACACAGGAGGCCATAATTGCGATTTACATTCGGGATATTTTCAAGGTCGTATTTTTCCCCCTGTGCGTACTGCTGCCAGGGGGACAAAATATAAAAGTAGGGTAGTAACGTCATTGAAAAAGAAGAGAGAAAAGATGCTCGACCTTTCGCGTTATTGCGTAGCAACTATTGTTTCCTAAGGTTTCTCGTTGAGGGGAGAAAATCTTGCTATTTGGATGTTTTTAGATCTTTTTTATATAATATTTCAATGTATGTAGCCTTGTTATAATGATATAAACTGTGGCTATATATATATATATATATATATATATATATATATATATATATATATATATATATATATATGTACGTGGGCCACGTGTCGGACTCCGACTCCGACACGGAAAAACCCGCGCCGTCCTACGCGTCTAAACGACGCCACCATCCCACCGTCACCGAACTGCTAGAGCAGGTTCAACAGCTCCAAGAAGTAAACATGGAGCTGAACAATGAACTGATTCTAGCCAGCGAAGGCACTCAAGACGACGAAGCCTTCCAAGCACTGCATAAGCTGTGTGAAGGTCTCAACGCCGATGTCAAAGAATTACACAGCCAACTTGCGTCCATCAAAAAAGAAAATGAAGAACTAAAAAAGCGCCACAGCACACTGGAGGCGAAAATTGCTGAACAGCTGTTCGAAATAAACAGCCTTAAGCAAAACCAAACAGCAAGAATCAGCACTCCAGTCGCCACACCGCCCACCAAAAAAATCAACAAACAAAAGACACAAAACCGCCGGCCCGTCATCCTCGGAGGAAGACTTCCCAGATCTGCCGGCCCTAAAAACATCAATCAACGCCCCGGTATCGACCAACCCGGGCGTTATCCACCATTTTAAAAAAATCGACGAAGCAGCTCAACAGATGGACACGACTCCAGCCGCCGCGTCACACCCGCCGAGCCCAAAAAACCCCCAGACTACGCCAAAAATGCCCTTCAAAAAGACGCCAGTCGTTTTCCGCGAACCAAGCCGCTGGAACGAACTGGCCAAAACATTCGCCTCCAAAAACTGGAAGTTTTCCAACGCCAAGTCAGTCAGACTTGGCATCCAATTCTTTCCGAACTCTGCCGACAGCCACCGGCAGATTACAAAGTACCTAAGCTGCCTGAAAATACAATACCACATACATTTCCTACTAGATGACCGGGATCTGAACATCGTCCTCACTCACTCCCATCCCAATCGAAGAGGTCATCGACGATCTAAAATCCCAAGGATTCAGTTCAGCCGAAACACGCTGGATGACCAGGGCCAACGGTAGAAAGATGCCGCTCATCAAGGTCCGCGTCCCGCGGTCCGACAGCGGCATCTACAACATCAGATTTGTCTGCAACCTGGCCGTTACAATCGAACAGCAAAAATACAACAGAACTCATGCACAATGCCGCAACTGCCTGCAGTTCGGACACTCCGTCACGAACTGCCACGTGGACCCCAAGTGCCGAAAGTGCGCAGGAGCCCACAAAGCCGCTGACTGTTCCAAAACAATAGATGACCCCAGAAAGTGCCTCAACTGCGGTGGTGACCACGCGGCAACCTTCTCAGGCTGATCGTCTAACCCCAGAAACCGCTTATCCAAAAACAGCCAGTCCACCGCCAGCCAACCTGTCGCCAACCAGCCAGCCGCGCCAGCGCCTCCACCGACACCGCTCCTAAAAACGTTCGCTGCAGCAACAACCACGTCGCCGTCCGCGGAAAAGAACCGAAACGAAATTATCCAAGACTACCTGCAGAAAGCCATGGCCACCTTCGCCACAGGCCTTCTGTAGCTCCTCCAGGCACAGCCATAAAACCCGCAGCCAAAACAACGCCAACCACGTCGCAAAATTCCTCCGCCAACTTCGACCGCCCCCCCTCTTCAAATTTCTAAAATTCCTCCGCGGGCATTAGCCCCGCCCACTTGCAAGATTTCTCCCTGTTTCGCCCCGGTGAACACGATCAGTCCTTCTTTCACCTGGTGCACAGAACAAACTGCTCTAGCACCTTAAAACACCCTCTTCAAGTGGTTGCCAAACTCAGCAGTTGGGTGTTTGATGACACCCAGCAATGTTGTCTCATTGGATGCAGTCCAAAGAATTCTAACACTGCATATATATATATATATATATATATATATATATATATATATATATATATATATATATATATATATATATATATATATATATATATATATATATACATGTTTTTTTAAACAGGATTAAACTTTGCCCGATTAATGCCTCTCAAGATATTTTGTCACTATCCTGAAGCTACTATGTTTATAACATTCGATTCAATATTAGTACCACTGAGGACTTTTTTGAGGTTTACGAACAAATGGAAACAAGTATGGATATCCAAAAATGTTAAATCATATGGATATTTTGATAATTTCTATATAAATTAATTGAATTTGGCTACTGTCAAAACACCTTTGTGATCAGGTATATTGTCCTGATGAAAAATTGTTATTTTCTTGTGTAAATCGGGTCCTTTTTACAAACTTTTTAAATTGTTGGACAATATTATTTGGTTATTGATGCTACTTAAGGAAACCAAGTCTGAAAATTCGTTTATCATCCTTAAATCTGCAAATGGAACCGTTTCTACCTTCGTTGCTGCACTTGCTACAACTTCAACCTGTTTTGACTACTGTTTCAATTCTGATGTGTAGAATAGATCAATAAAAGCATATGGGGTCATTATCTTGCACACAGTTTTTTCATACATCAATTTTTAGTTAGAGTTTTAAAAGTCGATCCTATGGGATGATCATATATTTTATTAAAAGTAATTTCTGGTTATCTAGGACTTTTCTGGCATGTGAACGTGCACTGCGTGGCTTATTTTTGGTGTTATACGATTCTGTTTAAATCCAGTAATCCATTCTTTTACTGCTGCATTTCAAGCACTTGCCTCTTAGAGGTTCTCAGTTCGAAGCTGTCTATCAAGATAGCAAAAACTTTAAAATGATTTGATAAATGATTTAAAGAAATATGATTTTGGCGAAACGTCGTCAACCGTGATTTTTTTTTAAACGAATGGATTGATACTTGAAAAAATAACCCATAGGGGGGCAATGCACCCACACCTTGTACTTATTCAAGGCTAAAAGATGGCGTGAGCCGACACTAAGGAAAACAGAGTACAGAGTAGTGGTGGAGGGATGTCTTTCGACAGAAATTTTAGTATTTGGGTACCTAACCAGCGAAGCGTGATAAAATAAAGGTGGAGTGAAAGTACTGGATCTGGACAGGACAAAGAAAGCCATATACTTATTAAAAAATGGTCGGGCCGCAGGCCCGGAAGGTATCCCTGCAGAACTAATAAAAAATGGAACCGAACAACTTTTTAAGATCCTGACAGAAATTTTCAACCGATGTTTAAATGGGGAACCAGTTCCACAATGCTGGAAAGAAGGCTGGTTTACATCTATACATAAAAAGGGCAACAAAAAGAACTGCAACAACTATCGAGGTATAACGGTGACGAGTACATTAAGTCGACTTTATGGAAAAATATTAAAGGATCTCATATGTGAAGAATATAATCCCTACGAATCTGAAGAACAAAACGGCTTTAGGGCAGGTAGATCAACAATAGACAATATTTTCTGCCTAACACAAATTATTGAAAAGAAGACAATGCGGTCACAAGATGTACACCTACTTCTAGTAGATCTAACAAAAGCATACGATACGGTCCCTATTGTGAAACTATGGGAAGTCCTAGAGAAATCTAATATTAATGTGACTATTACAAATGCCATTAAGGAATTCTATAGAAACACAACATCTAGAATAAAAATGGGTAATAAACTTTCAAAAGGCTTCAACGTAACTAAAGGCTTACGCCAGGGATGTTCTTTGTCACCTACCCTATTTAATATATACATCGATGAAGCGCTGAGGTTATGGAAACGGAAGTGTAATGGCATGGGAATAACAATAGAGGATACAACTCTATATACATTACACTACGCTGATGATCAGGTGGTGATCGCCCAGGATAAGGAAGACCTGGAATATATGGCGCGGAAACTATTCGAAGAATACAGGAGATGGGGATTGCAAATTAACACAGAGAAGACACAATATTTGAACATTGGACAAGAACAACTACCAGGAGATCTGATTCTGGACAACGACGAATATATCAAGTGCTGCGAGGAATACGTATATCTGGGCTCAAGACTCAACAAGACTGGCCGAAACAACGAAACAATAAAAGACAGAATAACAAAGGGAAAGAAGGTTATCGGAGCATTGAACTCAATATTATGGCAAAAAAATATTAAAGCACAGACAAAAAAGAAAATTTATAACTCTATATTACAACCCACACTGATTTATGGCTCGGAAGTATGGCAGCTGACAAACAAGCAAAAAAAACAGCCTACTTGCAGTGGAAATGGATTTCTGGAGAAGATCGGCAGGTAAATCTAGACTTGAACATGTTAGAAATGAGGACGTCAGAAATTTAATGAGGGTAGAACACACAATAATTGATGACATCGAAAGGAAACAACTAGGCTGGTATGGACATGTGAGGCGAATGCCAAGGGAAAGACTACCTAAAAGGATTCTGGAGTGGATGCCTACGGAAAGGAGGAAAAGAGGAAGACCGCCCATAACATGGTTGCATGGAATAACAAAAGCTATGTCGGCAAGGAATCTCTCGGAGGATGACTGGGAGGATAGAAATAACTGGCGATTAGGAACCCAAAGGCGGATAGCGCTATAAACGGGATATATGATGATGATGTTTTACAGATTGCCAATTCTTCGTGCTTTGAAAAATCAAAACATGGACAACCTACCAGTGTTTTGGCGTTCAAACCTTACAAGTGTTATTTTCTGTACTTGGTTCCGGCATTGTTTTATTCCTGAAGTTGAAACTTATTTAAAGAAGAATAATTTAAATTTCAAGGCAGTTCTAGTTTTGGACAATACTCCAGGCCACCCTCGTGAAGCTAAGCATCTAAATATAAAGGCAATATTTTTCCCTCCTAACACGACGGCCTTATTCCAACTTATGGACCAAGGAATAATCCAGGCCTTTAAGCTCTCTTGCACTAGATAAACCTTTAAAATCATACCTAGTCATCATGGAATGTGATCTTGATATGAATGTTATGCAATGTTAGAAAAATTTTGACATAACAAAGTGCATTGAAATCATGCTGCAAAAAAGTGTGGCCTGATCTAACTGTCAGGTAACAGATAGAATCAAGTGATATTCAAGAAATTGCTTAAATCACAAGATGAAGATTTAACTGAAACCGACTTGGAGGAAATGCTTAATCCCCATTCCATTGAAGCGGAAGCCTCACAAAGAAGACTTTAAACTTAAAAAACCCGAGTTAAGTATAACGAATAGCAAATGAGCTTTATATATATATATATATATATATATATATATATATATATATATATATATATATATATATATATATATGTATATATATTATATATATACATATATATATATATATATATATATATATATATATATATATATATATATATATATATATATATATATATATATATATATATATATATATACACAAGATGAAGATTTAACTGAAACCGACTTGGAGGAAATGCTTAATCCCCATTCCATTGAAGCGGAAGCCTCATAAAGAAGACTTTAAACTTAAAAAACCCGAGTTAAGTATAACGAATAGCAAATGAGCTTTTATATATATATATATATATATATATATATATATATATATATATATATATATATATATATATATATATATATATATATATGTATATATATATATATATATATATATATATATATATATATATATATATATATATATATATATATATATATATATATATATATATTTATATATATATTTATATATATATATATATATATATATATATATATATATATATATATATATATATATATATATATATATATATTATTTTGCAGTAGAACCTTATAAGAATGAAGGAGGTGATATTGATAAGTTCCATATTATTAGATATTTGATACTTTATGAATTTGGAAAACAAAATAATGTCACTAATGCCATTAATGCTTTTTATCCTAGTACCTTGGATAGCCGAACAGGTCAGTGTTGGTTTAAAAAAAATAAGAATGGGGATTTCAATCTTTTCAACAGTATAAAAGCTGAAAAACCTGTTGAGCTTAATAAGGATCTGTTGTTGGCTGAAATTAAAGCTGATTCCAAACAAACCATCCAGCTTAAAAATTCATGGTGCAAATTAAAATGTTTACTACATAATTAACTTTGTTTTTATAATAAAATAATATAAAAAAAAGAAAGAAAATTTGGCCCACAATGGGAGTTGCAGCATTAAGCCTAGAATGAATGAACATTTCTCAAAAAATGGCGAACTTTTTTTCCGAAAAACTCAAAAAATGTATACAAAAACGAATAATTAAAACGTCTTATTTCGTAAATTTTTGAAAGAATTATGACTATTTGAAAAATTCATCACTTTTTTCGGTTTAGTAAAAAAAAATTGAAAAAATCACAGGACAGTATTTAGTGGGGTACTATAACATATAAAAATTTCAGGTAATAAAAAGAGGCAGGGTTATACTGGGTATAACTAGCGAACCCGACAGACGTCCTGCCCTAACGTTGGCTTTTCATATATTGGCATAATTGATTTCGACAATAAAAAAAATACTATAAGATCATCACAATTACAAATTCTCAATGACCTCCAATTAGTGCGTCACGCAAATATTATGAATTCCGGGTTTGTCAAGACTATACACAAAATATTTTGGCAATGGTTAACAAATGCATATTATAACTAAATAATAAATTTACATATTCTACGTGAATAAGAAATATACATATTAAATTTAATCCGATTAGGAGATTAAACAAAGTATGAAATGAAAAACAATTAATATAGCAAATTCATTATTCTTTATTTTGGGATAACATTAATACATCTGGGGAATCAATAATCACATTCTATTTCTTATAATATTCTATTTCTTTTCATTCTATTCATTTTTATCTATTTTTTGTAATTTTTCGATCGTTGAATTAACTGAATTGGTTGAAGAAAATCCTTCCTTAAATTCTTTTGATTTTTTATTAGCTCTTTCAATTCGACACCTTTGTGTTTGAATGCCTGATTGTATTGGCATTGTTTGTCCATAGCACCGATGACAATTTGTGAATGTGACGAATAGTCTATATCCGATTCATATTCGAACGCAAGGTGGAGAACGTGGAGATGTTTGATGCACGCGTCAATGCGCGATATACTTGCAAGTGCTGTCGTACATGTGCTCTGAGTGAGTCGGTGACTCGTTAACGGGCCTGTACTTGTCTCAATGCATTAGCTCGACGGCGTTCGTTGCATTGCTCTTGACTGATTCTTGACTCTTGACAATCACGGAATTCGTAATATTTGTGTGACTCATTAATTGGATGTCATTGTAAATTTGTAAATGTGATGATCTCATTGTCTTTGTTTTATTGTCGAAATAAATTATGCCATCCAAGTAAAAAGCCACCGTTCGGGCTTTTGTTTCATTAAAAAAAAATTGGTAAGTGTGAGAGAAGGGGGAGGGGGGTGAAGCTTTGTTGTTATATTTGAAAAATTTAAGAAAAATCAAAGATTAAAAAAAAACGCTGGAACCCTATCCCAGCCCCACTTATCGGATCCAGTTGTGAATCTAAACCATCCAGCGACCCACTCAAACACACACAAAAAATTTTATCAAAATCGGTCCAGCGGTTTAGGAGGAGTTCAGTGACATACACATGTACAGAAGACTAAAGATATAAATATTTTCACATGTTAAATAAATATATAATAATATAATAAATTTGTTCTCTGTTCGAAGCTGCCGAATGGTATTTAGATAAAAATATTACGTTATTAATTTCATAACGGTCCCAGAGGGAAGCGATATTTATTAAAAAAGTTTCGCGTAATCGTTCAGCCGTGCCAGTTTTGATGAAATACCAGCAGGTTGGAGGTTCTTAAGCATCACGCCACATTTACCATCGGAGTGGAGGTGAAGTGAGGTTCGCTTCAATGACCCCCTCGCATGCATGCTTAATTTCCTTTCGCGTGGCGTCACTACCCCAGTTCCCGTTATTATCCCGGGGCAATGGGGAGCGAACGCCACTTCCGATTCGGAAAAAAATCCTATGCAAATCCGTCGTATTAATAAACATCACAATAATAGGCTTACTTGAGTGAAATCAAGCATAATGTTCGGAATGGAAGAGAATATTTCGATTTTTCTCTTCAAGTATCTAAACAGGCAGTCGGTGGAGAAAATATACCATGAAATCGTAAAGGTTAGATGACTTAATCCTGAATTATAATATGATATTTATTATAAAATCAATAACATGATATGGTTAAAATGGAAATGAATCCCTACAATATGTACACAAATGCAATAACAAAAAATATAATATTCAAGAAGAAGAAGAATTTAGTATCAGCAGCATCGGCATCAAAGGCCATTTAGAAAAAGCCAATCATAAACACTAGTACATATGTTATACAGACAAATGGGTAAGTTAAATAATTGGGTATTTACAATGAACAAACAATGTGTATGGGTTAAAATAGTGTACAGGTAAAATAAGGAATATATGAAGTGAAATACAGTGCGAGCATGAATTCACCCCCAAAATATCATTCATCAATGACATGTTCACCTTTTGTGCCCAATCTCTAAGATTCGTACGATTTTCAAGCACCAGTTTCTTGATTTTATCTATGTTTTCATCGTTTGTAGACGTTGAAGGTCGAGCAGAACGAGGCAAATCAACTATCACTTCTCGATGATATGCACCATTCATGTTAGGTTAGGTAGGCGATTCGGCACACGAAATTTCGTTTGATACACAAAATTTAAGGCAAACTCTTTGCTCAATATTTTTATTCTTAGTTAAATCGCAACATACACTTGTAGACGACTAACAAAACCAGCTGATGTAAACAAACTATAGCTCAACCAACATTGTTTGGTGTCTGAGATGCGCAATAGATAGAGTCAGAGGATCACTGTCTAACAGAGACAGAGAACGGAGAGTTTCTCGAATGTACAATACTTAACCGATGTTAGCAGCACCAATGCACTGTTTCGAATGAGCTCTCGGGCATTAGACTACTGCGCATCCAAATCTCGGAGGCCAAGTTGATATTAGTTGACTTGTAGTTGACCTATATCGTTCAAACTAGATATCGTAACTAATTAAATTTGGTGTACTTTTTTCACATGTATGTATTTTCAGTTTTAAACAATTGGGATTTTGAAAAAAAAATGGCATAAATGGAAATATCATATATACGTTTTATAACTTAGCCATTTATATTTTTTTCCTTATAATTAAAAAGTTATATCAAATTGAAAATACATTTTTAGACCTAGTACTGATAACGCGCCGACACTTCCCGTAAAAACCCGAGCAGCTGTGACGTTACAATGTTTATTTTTCATCAGCATTACGCTTTAGCTGATACGTGTGTGCATATTAGCTGATATGCGTGTTTTAATTTTTAATCATCTTATTCTTGTAATTGTCATCAGTGTTTTGATAAATTTATTAAATATGTCAAATCTAATTAGCTATCGTTCCTGCTTCGTGCTATTTTGTACGAATACTACAAAAACAACTCCGATTTTTTTAACGGGTTACAAGATGTTAACCGTCGAAATTAATGGTTTCAAGCAGCAGGACGTATTAATCATAAAACAACATCAAATTTTTACAACCACTTTTCATATAATATATATACATAATATTATTATTTATAACATTATATCCATTTTTTATGTTTGAGTATTTATTACCTGCTGACGTTACAGAATCGGGACATTGAGTCTCTCTTTTAAGTTTTTCATTAATAATTACGGTAACTGCATAAGATTTACTCAGAATTTTATGTTCTAATTTTTCCGTTGATTTGAATATAATCTATAGCCTTGTCACTGTAACTTTCATGTGACAACTTATAAATTAATTATATTTAATAGAAATATTTTGTTTCTTATTTATATTTACACTATTATTTTTTAAAATACTCAAATTGATGCTTCAATACCACGAACTTCAGTCATTTTTGTGAAAATCCGTGACCATAAAAATATCCATCCCAGTTAATATTAACAGAATTTGCCTTTATAAATCCTTAAGTATCCTATTAAGTATCCTAACCATCGACAACATTTTTTAATATTTGATTTCAATATTGTGGTTACTAAAATAAAAAGATTATATAATTATCAGTGATATTTATTGATATATAATAGATAAGTTCTAATAAAAAAAAAAACAATAAAATATCTGCATACACTTATTTTCATTAATCGGAATCTGAAAAGTACTGACTGAACTTTGAGAATATATACACAGGTAGAAACCGTTGACAGTACTTACGTTAAAACTATTTAACATAATTACGTCACAAACATGGCAGTAAATCGTGGCGCTTTCGTACTAACGTAATTTTATTTTTAATTTTATAAATTTTAATTTATTTATAATTAATTGCAAACAATTTTTTAAAAGTTTTTTGCATCTATCACAATAAAACCAAGTATAGGTTGTACCAAATTAAAACCGTTGCACGTCATTAAAATTTAGACTGCGCTGTTGCCAGATTGCGATTAAACATCATAACCTTACTTTAGCGAATCATTTTCACAATTTCACTTTAATAACAATTAAAAAAATGATCTCCAAATTTAATGCAAATTACAAAGTAAGTAACAAAATTATAATAAATGTTGAAAGTCTTGCAAGTGTCGTTGATTTAGTATCTCTAGATAGATTCAGCACGTGTAAAATGTGCCGTTCAAAAACCATCGACAACATTTTTTAATATTTGATTTCAATATTGTGGTTACTAAAATAAAAAGATTATATAATTATCAGTGATATTTATTGATATATAATAGATAAGTTCTAATAAAAAAAACAATAAAATATCTGCATACACTTATTTTCATTAATCGGAATCTGAAAAGTACTGACTGGAATCATTGCTATTATCTGCAGTATTTATAATTATATAATTAAGGGAAGAACTTCTTTTCGATCCAGTATATGCTCTCTGTCATACCATTTCAGTATGCTTGATTGTATTCTTCCATATCTCAGAAGTAACAGTGTGAAGTGCCTCACGACACATGTTTATACAGTCTTGCTGTGTATTACCATTTCTATCCATGTGTTTAGGATAGTAATTTTTGACAATTCCCCATATAAGTTCAATTGGATTGAAAATGCAGTGGTATAGGGGAATACGTAAAACTTTGTGCCCATATTTTTCTGCTAAGTTATCTACTAAATATTTTCGTGCTAGTTTATTTCTGAAAAGTATTTACTTAGGAAATATATCAAAATAATACATTTGGTTGTGGTACATACTTTGCTACAATTCTTAATGGTTCAGTTTTAAGCATTTTAATCGAAAAAGCTATAGTATTATTAATTAACCAATCTTGAATGGCGGTTTTAGTTCACGCTAAACAAAATATGACAACTAAACATAATCAAGTATTTTACAATTAACTTAACTTAACATCTCTTTCTAACAGCCTCAAATGGTAACAATGAACGATTATTGTCTCGTTATTGTTCAAAATAGTGTATCAGAGAAGCCACAAACTCTTGACAATGACTATTTAAATGATTTGGCATTTTACAGGCGCGACTTAAGTTCTTACAGAAAGTAAACGTTTAGATACAAATGGGATAACCTCCAAATGTGTCAATAAATATCAACAAGACAAATTTTAAACCCGACAACGTCGCATATGCTGTCAACCGAATATAGCCGCTAAATTTGAAATGTATTGAATACATTCCATTTGATTCTTTTATTATTTAATTTTTGTAGTGGTATTTCTGCTGTTCTTTAATAGCGTCATCGATGACGTGCAACGGTTTTAGTTTTGTACAGGCTATATATCACCATCAACTTTGTTTCTCGGTCCACCAATATTCAACAAGGCTTTTTCTTCGATGCACATAAATTAACACCATCTCCAATAAGGAATTGGTGCGTGAAATTCCAGTTTTAATAAGCATTCAAAACTTCTAAGATATTATTTTCGGGGAAAATTCTAAAGGACCTTCCGGTTCTCGGAGTTTGGGGGCCCCGTTCTTTCTTCGGTGGTAGCGGTTAGAAAAAATTTATTGGGAAAGTTTGCCGAGTTACTGGGCCGTGTAAGGCTTGATAAAATGGCAATGCGGAAAGGGGTCGTTAAGTTGTATGTTACAATTGTTTCCGAGAAGAAAAAAATAAAGAGGAGGACGGCCCGCGGTGTGGAAGAAGCAGGGAAATGAATCGGTGTCTCGCTTCAGTTAAAGTTTTGAATTGCGTTCCCTTTTGTTTGCCTAATGGCCCTGGTTTTATTGTTTAAAAATACTTAACACAAAAGAATTTTTTCGGTAATAATTACTAATAAAAATATTATTCAGTTTTTATTACAGCTAATATTAGTTTTCTGTATTTTGTATTAATGTGTAGCTTTAACTTTTGCTTTTGGTTTATAAAGGGCGATTTTTTAACTTGCGATAGGGGTCGCTGTCAAAGCAATCCGTCATATTAGATGTCTAGCAAATGGGAATGGAAAACAAAGAAAAGAAAATTTTGACGCATCTAAAATCCAATAAAATTAGATATGAAGATTTTTTCTTGAGAAACGTCATCTTTTGGAGTAAATTGATTTTTCAACAATTTCCTTATTAATATGTTATTTAAAAAGTCTTAAATAATTATAAAAGGGTATTTAACCGCATAAAAATTAACGTTAAAAACAAATTGGAAAATACTATAAATAAGCTACTATTAAGTAAAAGTTGCAGATAATCACGACAGTCCCTCAAACAAAACAATCTATAAAACAAAGCTCTCAAACTTTCCGCTTTTTTTGAGAAACAAAAGTGATTTAAGAAAAACTCGGGCGAAACTTTTTATCGCCGCACCATTTCCTTCATCGGACTAGAGGAACATCTTGATAAATTTTGCGAGAATATGAAAAAAAATGATGGGCGATTTACATAATGCATGGTACGAAATGAGGTATTATTCGATGAGTTTGTATGTGATGCTTTTTATTCCGCTCGAGATAGGTTTCCATTATGGAAAGAAACGATGTTTTGATCCTTCGGGATAGATAATCTATGGTGGCTTATCTGTTGCACTTTCAAGCTTCATTGAATGGCTGACAAGATATATTTTCTGTAATTTCTAATAACGTAGGCAATGATATTGAAAAATTGTTTTGAAATATGGTATGTTTATTGCGATATTTTTCAAAGCAAGTCGGAATAATACACGGTAGAGTAAAAATAGGTATCTGCTGATCTAGGAAGGGAAAAGGTCTTGCCCTAGTTAGATTTTCTATGGACGTAATTGATTGTTCAATAAGTTCCTGCAGTTTTTATGATTCGTTTGTTTTTCCACCATTTTTATACTTTGTTATCTATCACTTTTATTTTTAAAATTTGGGCGACTATAGTTTTGTAAAACGATTTTACATTCTCAAACACTACTTTAAAACTCAGTGATATATAACAAATCAAATCAAAACAAAAAACATAACAACTATATAATAAACAAATCATATATAAATAAGAAATAATAAATAATATATAATAATAATTAATAATAATAAAATATAATAAAATAATAAAAAAGAAAATAATAAATCAAATAAGAAATTTTAGAAGCAACGCCGTATATAGGGAGTACCTCTTTTACGTAAAAAAAGTGACGGATTTCATAATCTTGAATGAAAATAAAAAAAAAATACGTACAATAAAAATTGTACAAAGTACCATTATTTTTAGCCATAAAATACGTTGGTAAAGTTCCGTCCGTACAGTTCGGGACACCCTGTATATCCGATTGAACTGCTTGAGATTAGTTTGCCAAGTTCAAAAATGGTAAATTTGAGATGATATGTGTTTGGTGGGACCGGGAGGATCTTGTGTACTCACATATCCTTGAGATGAACCACATGGTCGGCAAGGAATGTTACCTCGCAGAGCTTCATCGTCATCAAAGCCATCGCAACTCCAAGTCATCTTGTTCCATAACAATGCACAGCACAGATCTCAGACAGCAAACAACGTCAAGGAGGCCCTGAATGATCTCGACCATAGGATGGTCTTCTGCCAGTGCCTTACTCTCCAGACCATACGCCAACCAATTATCACCCCTTCCGCTCGCTACAAATGTGAGGCGTAACGTTCGTCAACGATAAGGACCTCGATAACTGACTCAATAACTTTTTCGAATCCAGGCCCGCCGATTTCTGGCGAAATGGTATTAATAAATTGGTCGAGAGAAGGGAGCAGGTCATGAACATTGACAGAGAATACATAATTAATTTGTTATTATAATTATTGCAACTTTTTGATTTGATTCTTATTGGTGTGGACATTCTAAACGTTTGTGAATGTGTTTAAGCATGAGTGTAAAACCTGATAAGGAATCAGATTACCCCTCAGTCACGCCAGTTCCAGGCTGGGTAAGGTCGGACGCCTTCTGAGATTTTTCTACGTTGGTCACTCGCCAGTTGATAGGTTTCTCCTTACAATTTCCTTTAAGTATATGTATTGTATCTTTTCAAATATTGATTTGTTTATTAGTTACAAAATTTCAAATTTGAAAAGTAAAATTCTAAAAACAGATCAATGTTCAAGGCACGATTACATGGAAACGGCTTGTTTGACGTAAAGTTATAATAAGACCTTTTTTGTAGAGAATTCATTTCCCTTCAAGAATATGCATTGCGTACATTTTTCAAATTAATGGTTTAGGAGAGTCTGAACCTCGAGAGACGAAACATATGTCATCCAGTTGAAGGGATGGGCGGGGCTCCTTCCCGGTTAAGCAACCAACAAAAGTGTTCATTAAGGCGGAGATGCAGGTTGTTGTGTGTTCCACATGAGATTGTGGAACCCAACGGTTGTGTCTGTGATGACACTCAGCTACTGCTGTATTATTGGACGCAGTCCAAGAAAATCTAACACTACATATATACACCATCCGATGGGAGGCCGGCGAAAACATGGGTTGTTGGCTGTGGATGGAGTTTCTCTATTCTTGATAGTATGGTATATGTCGGCGTCCAAAAACAGATCAATGTTCAAGGCATGATTACATGGAAACGGTTTGTTTGACGTAAATTTATAATAAGACCTTTTTGGTAGAGAATTCAATTCCCTTTAAGAATATGTATTGCTTACATTTTTCAAATTAATGGTTTAGGATTTTTGGAGGAAAGATGCGATTGCTATTAAAAAACCGAAAGTCGCGATGATATACTTCTTAATATAAGTATTAAAGGCTCTAACTTTCACAATATGTTGGTTTGTTACCACAAATATTTTCGATATCCCGATGTTTTTTGCCCTGTCTAATCTTTTCTCCTAAATTCACGTTTAGTTGCAATAATTGATTTATTTTTTTAGAGTAAATTACAATATGTTATTGTGTTCTTTTAGAGTATATTTATCTATAAAAAAAACTTGCACGTCTGTACTTCACAACAGTCCAACTCAACCTATCACAATGTCAGGGAAAAAAATACGACCAAACAAAATGGTAGCGTGCTGCACCCTTATAAAGCATATATTTGAAAAGAATGTACTTGTATCGTAGATAATTCATAAAATTAATGGTCTATGTGATTCCAATTAGCTCTATTTTAATCAAATGGTAATTACACTTCGATATACGTTAATTTAACACCCTGTCGTTCTCTACCTGACAAAGGGGAGCGAAATCAAATATTTAAAATGGGAACAGGAACAATCGATTCCATTCCCTTCCAAGGGTTATTCTCGCTTGACCACACTGGGATCTATAAATTCGATTCAATCGAGGCTGGAGACGCGTGAATACCCGCCGACCCTCTGAAATTGCGAATGTGATATGCATGCCTCAAATTTTACTATATATTTTTTTCTGGTCTCTGCGGTGGCAATCGGATAAAAGACCAAACGTGCGTAAATACAAAAGGGGAATCGCCAAGTGCTTACTTTAAAAATTCCATCATAAAAATTCTGTATTGAACAAAAAAAATTAGCGTGTTCAAGAAATCATGGTTATTGTTTTATTAAATTTATGTAAAATAGACTGTTTTAAAGAGGAAAATAGCACCAGAAACGAGAAAAACACGAAATGGATGACGCGGGCATAGAAGACATATTGGACAGATAGATTCCACAGAAGATAGACAATAAGAACAGAAAAGAGAAAAACTCATGGACTTGGGAAGTTGGAACATTTCACATATCTGGAAACAGTGTTTAGTAGAAAACTAAGCATAAGGAAAGAAATACAAGAGAGAATTAATATATATATATATATATATATATATATATATATATATATATATATATATATAATATATATATATATATATATATATATATATATATATATATATATATATATATATATATATATATATATATATATATATATATATATATATATAATATATATAATATAATATATAATATATATATATATATATATATATATATATATATATATATATATATATATATATATATATATATATATATATATATAATGGTTAAGATGTTCACTGCTGAACATTTGAAATTCGCTGGTCCAGGTACAATCAAGGAATAACTAAAATTCCACCAGAAGTTTTGCGAACCGAACGGATTCCGGACGATTGGAAATATGCTCTAATCCATCCACTACATAAGAAAGGAGATAGAACGGATGTAAACAACTACAGAGGGATATCTCTTCTTCCAGTTTGTTACAAGATTCTATCTTAATGTCTACTAAGCAGACCTCAGGCACAGTTAGAACTTAAAATTGGTGAATATCAAGCAGGTTTTCGACCAGGCAGTCCCTGCCCGGAACAGACCCCAAAATTTTCTGACAATCTCTAATATTTGCGTACGCGCCCTGCATACTGTGCCATCCTCACGTCTTATGGTATATATTTGCGATCTTTTGTTTCTCAGCTTCTGTTTAGCCTTGTTGAATCGGACTACCGGATCTACGGTTGGAAAGGACTACCTGCATTTTTCATTGTCCGCCGTTTCTTCATTAAATCAATGGTCTCACTGGAGATTTTTATCTGTTTGAGACATTTTTCTTCTGGTGCTATTGAAGCAGCCGTTTGAAGCACATTGTTGGCGATTTCCTCATATTGAACTGATACTTCCACTTCCTCTTGATCTTGTAACACAACAAACCGGCTTGACAAAGCAATCTCAAAATCACTTCCTCTCTCCAGCAGTTTCCCAAAAATCCACTTCGATTTTCTTTGATCTTATCATTCTTTCGCGTTCTCTTCAACAGTTAATCCTAACTTTTGCTCTTATTACTCGGTGGTCACTTCCAACATTAAAATTGTTAAGGACAGTACAATTGATAAATATTATTTTATAGTTGGCCGTGATGTAGTCAATTTCACTTGTGAGCCCAGATGGACATTTCCATGTCTATTTTCTGGTGATATTTTTCTCATATAATTAATTCATAATATATAGTTCTTGTTCTTCAGTAAAATCAACCAATCTGTCACCTCTATTGTCTCGCTCACCAGTTCCATATGGGTCAGTTGCATTTTCGTCCGTTCTTGTTGTTCCAATTCTGTCATTAAAATCATCCACCAGGATTTTGTATCTACATTTCTCTTTGTATAAAAGCTGGGACACATCGTCATAAAATTCTTCAATTTTCTCATCCCTATGGTTTATAGTTGGGGCATAAGCTATGATGATTTGAACCCTAAACTTTTTATTCAGCTGAATGACGCATTGGGCTAATCGGTCAGATGTACTTTCAAATTTTACTACCACATCGGCCATTTTCCGTACGTCGAGTGTAGAGTACGTGTCCAGTTGGTTCCAGTTTGATTAACTCTTCGTCCTTTCTTCGTTTTTCACAGAGCCCAATAATATCCCAATGTATGTTGTCATACATTGGGATATTATTGGGGATTAATTCTTACAGCCTGGTTCCAAATTACAGTAATTTTGCTCTATATAACTATTAATTATACTAGCTGCCCGGACAGACTTCGTTCTGTCAAAAGTTAATAGTAAAAATTAAATAAGTATTCCCGATTGATCACGTTATTTATGTCTCAACAATAAACGACGATTATTTACAAAAGTAAGTTTTCTATTTCGTAAACTGCAATACTTTATAAACTTGATGATATTCATTCTAATGCTTTATGGTATACAATATTTTTTGTTTAACAACGTTGGTAAACAAATAAAGCTGACGGTTTCCCAACGCAAGAGCAGGCAACTTACAACTGTCCATGAGAGAAGCATGGGTTTTCAAGATTAACGCCGCAAATACTTAAAGACTGACCCCGTGATTTATTTATGGTCATTGCGAAAGCAAGCCGCACTGGAAATTGCAGTCGTTTAAATTCAAATGGTACGTCAGTTGGTATCATTGGGATGCGGGGTATCAACACTTCTTCCCTCTTATATTTTCCTTTTAGTATTGTTGCTTCGATTACATTGTTAAGTAAATTTTTCACTGATAGCCGTGTGCCGTTACAAAGACGCGATGGGTTAATATTTCGTAACATTATGATTACCGATCCTACTTTCAATTGAAGATTATGGGGTGGCAATCCTGGCAAATCCAATGAGTTTAAACATTCTGGTGGATAGTTGACATCATCTTGATTAGTTGCGCAATCAACTGGTTTGTATGTCTTTAATTCACCGGCAATTTCATTTTGAATTTTGAAGTTTATTTCATTTATATCCGTCTTTTTGGCAGCTAATATAGCACGTTCGCTGAACCAAAAATGATCTTTGTAATTTTGAGCGACCTTTGGAAACACCATTTGTATGAGCTCGGTTGTTGTTTCAGTAAACTGACAAACATCGACAGGAAATGTAATGCAGCCAGTCGAATCATCAACAGGGATTTTGCCATTACCAAGGTCAATGAGTTGTTTAGAAAATTTCTCCAGATCGATCATTTTGTAATTCAACACGCATATTCTTACTTAAATTTAGTATCTTGACGTATTTCCACAAAATGGAGGACTTTAAACATACATTGGGTTCATCCGCTGACGTTGACCGTGGAATCACTGGTAATGTTTGACGGAAATCCCTACTAATAAAATCATCGCTCCGCCAAATCGGTTTTGATTGTTTCGCAGATCTTTCATAGTTCTGTCTAATGCCTCCAAAGACTTTTTTTGTGCCATCGTACATTTATCCCATACTATTAACTTAAATTGCTACAGAACCTTTTTTTTTAAATCTTTGAGTTTTATTGCTTTGAATATTCAATGGTAATTTTAGCGCTGAAAGGGCTATTTTGCAAATGTATTTTACAGATTTGACGGAAGTATACATATATTCAATATATATATATATATATATATATATATATATATATATATATATATATATATATATATATATTGAATATTCTTCAATACCACTGAATATTCAATGGTAATTTTAGCGCTGAATGAGCTGTTTTGCAAATGTATTTTATAGATTTGACGGAAGTATACATATATACACACACAAATATATATATATATATATATATATATATATATATATATATATATATATATAATAATATTATTCTTCACGTATGGGCCCTAGTGGACCACGCGTCGTTGTTAGCGATGTTTCTTTGCGCCCATACTAATATCATTATTTCGCTATGAGCTTTTTTCCTTTCGTCAGATCAAGTTGTTCCAGTCTTCCTACATTTTTCTCCCTGGCCAACCTTCCAAACGTCAACCTTGTGTCTGAAACAGCCTCTCTCCTGAATTTCACTTTGTGTAATATTTGCTGATCTTAGGTCCTCTTTACTTGCAGGAATCCATTTAATTATTTCTGCTTTAACTTTAATCCTATTTTCATAAAAGGATTTATGAAATCTAGGATTTTTCTTATGATTTTTCTTTCCTTCTTTTCGTCCTCGATGTCTCTCTTTCTATTCAAAATGAGCGTTTCTGTCCCATAGACATTCTGGCTTAATAACTGTGTTGTAATGTCTCAGTTTTGTGTTTTCAGATAAGCATTTTTTGTTGGAAATATTTTGTGTAAGTCTCAATACCGTTTTCATTTTTTGACATCTATTTCCATCATTTTCCATGATTATTTCACCCAAATATTTGAATTGAGAGACTGTCATCGTCTGATGTTACCATATTTTGTTTTTAGAAATGGTGTTCTTAGTCTGTTGTAGGTCAAATATTGTGTCTTTTCAAAGGAAGTTTCCTTCCTAGGAGTCCTACCTTTTCTGCTGTTTCTTTTAGGATTTCAATCTGTTTCTGTGCCGTTAAGACACCTTTTGATGTTGGTTCTCCCCAGTTTAATGGGCTGGTCAATATTCAGGGCCGACTTTTTTTCACGCCATTCCTGTATTACTTTTTCTAGAACCCTGTTAAATAAGAGTGGCGAGAGTCCATCCCCTTGTCTCACTCCAGTTATAATTTCGAAGGGCTCTGAGATGTCACCCATGAATTTAACTTTTGACCTTGTGTTATTTAATGTTGCTTTAATAATTGCCAGTGTTTTCAGATCTAGCCCTTGTTCTTTCAAGATTCGGAATAAAGATTCGCGGTCAATAGAATCATATGCTTTTTTGAAATCCACAAATGTACTGACGATATTTTTATTGTACAGTTTTTGATGTCTTAGGATCAATTTTAGATACAGGATCTGTTCAGGGCAGGACCTGCTTGATATTCACCAATTTTAGGTTCTAACTGTCCCTGTGCTCTGCTTAGTAGACATTGAGATAGACTCTTGTAACAAACTGGGAGAAGAGATATCCTCTATCAAGAAAGGAACTGCAATACCTAGAAATCTATCTAGAAATATTATCAGCACTACCCTCTGCCCATCAAACCGGAATGAGAATGCGCCTTCCGAGTTTACATCCCCAACAAATTGCCCAAAATACCGATTTATAAGTTCAGGTTTATTTAAGTTGTCAGGAAAACTTCGTTGGCACTTAGAACCTATACTAAATGTGTTTAGAGTTGACCACGTTTCCCTCACATTACTTTGATTAATTGTATTGTTAAGCAGATTCTTTTTTTCACTTCTCGTCTCTGAAACAACAAAATTTCTCAATTTTTTATGTGCAAATGAGTAAAGTCGAACGCTACGTCGCAAGTCTCATTATTACATCATTTACACACTTTGCAAAACAGGAAAAAATATTTCATAAATTAAGTTAAATAATACGCATGTTATAATCAGAAAGAACATCAGCATAATTTCTCCCATTAAACAATTCCACAGCCCCATTAAGTAGAAGCAATAGAATCTTTAGATAATACAACTTTTATGTGAATCAAAGACACCTCGGGGAGAACGCTTAAACAGAGCGATGTAATCCCAGGGCAAATTTCGGGGGATTAAAGACAACGACGTGAAATATCATGTGAGAAACTTTGCCAAATTGAAAATTTCGACGAAACAATGGAAAATAGTCCCACGTCTAGGGAAATTCGCTATTTGCTGATGATACCGTACGGTGTATAAATCATAATATGGCAATGTAATATCGTTTTTGTTTAAGAGAATTTTAATATTGAAACTTGTAGGACTTGGAGTTAATTAGCTGCATTCAAACCCTTTTTTGTAATGTTTGTATTTGGTTTGTAAATTGATTTTCCTGAGTTAATATCAATCGATTATTTTTTTTTACATTTATTTTAATATTTAATTGTGGTACTGCATACGATGCCTGTTCTATCGACAATGCGTGAGCGTGAGACTGTTTACAGCCGAAAAAAAATCGTCTTTATTACTCTGAATTTCTCGAGGGACATTTAATATTTGGGGCAGCCTTAAATTTTCTCCTCGATATATGATTTTGTCACACTGTGCTCCTCGGTGTTCCAATTGGCACAAACTCCATATCAGTTGCGTGTCATAGAGAAATAACACGCTATAGAGACGTACGAAACGATTCGAAACACCCCACTTCCAATTTACACTGTTCTCGGCATAATGATACCTTTCACTTTTCGATTTCCATATCACTTTCGATCCTGACAAAAACACTATCCCATTATGTACATTAAGGAAAAAATACAGCCCATGGAGGAGACTGACATTTAATCCCTAAAAATAAAACTTTATAATGGAACTGATGGCAGACAAACAATAGAGAGCTGTCGTGGTAGTTTTAATGGTGAAATAAGATAAAATATTATGCGAAAGATATTGATTTTATGTTCTATTTTGTATTGTGTGAAAGGGAATTAATGGTGTGTGTGATCTTGAGAAACTGAGATTCAGAAGATATTTCCTTACACGGTTCCTTTACGCTACCTTGTGGGCATACCTGGTGCTATACCCGAGGTTCCAGGCAGAATGTTACGAGCGGTCGTGACTGCTACGAGCATTCGCCGTATGATGGCGTGAGTTGTGTGCGATCACGACCCGTCATTAAAATGGCCAGTTGATCTGGTTTGGCCCCGATCGTCTCTCCGAACTGCTTTCCTTGCGTTCGTCTAGAGCTCGGCTGAAACCGGTCCCGAGAGACACGTGACGTCGCATGGTTGACAGTTCGGCGAAGGCGATCGGTGGCACCACGTGGAGAAAGGGTGAAAGATTTCTGTAATATATATATATATATATATATATATATATATATATATATATATATATATATATATATATATATATATATATACATCAAATCAAAGAGTCAAATAATAACGCAACGAATTATTTGTTTTAAAAGCCATGAAGAACAGAATACAGAACATCGAATGCAAGCTAGTCTTCGTCAGAGTCGCAATTTTGGCATCATATTTAGGGGAGTCATATTTACACACTTCATATGAAATTTGGCTGGCAAATTTTTCATGCAAATCATTCAAAAAGCAACATCTGATGACGACAACGATGACTTTCGCAACGATGGCTTCGCTTTTTGGTTGGCGTGACAAAACTGAGGAAAGACTTGATGAGCGTGACAATTATTGTTGTGTTATACTTGATGTTGATGGTTTTTCACTAAAAAATGTACGCGCCTTAATTGACCCAACTTATCGTGGCCATTTTGAAATTGAATTATTTGAAACTGAATGTTCGAAATTCATTCAGGACTATAAAAGAGACAAAAAACTATGGCACAAATGTTACGATGAAAAAATGCACTTTTCTCACTTATGAGAAATTTTCGAAAATTTCTTTTTTCACAAATTTGTTGGCTTGCTTCAGATCATATACAAGGAATATGAGCTAGCAAATCTTAGTCCTATGAAAAGTTTGCTTGTAATAAACTTTAAAAACATTGGTGTTGATAGTGGAAAAAAATTGAGAAATAGTACTTGTTTTCAGACAAGCATTGAGAATGCCAACTGTGACCTTGGCGAAACGTCTGCATGTTCCCAACAAACGGGACACAAATGATCGGATGTACTTCCGGACTAATAGTCTAGCATATATATATATATATATATATATATATATATATATATATATATATATATATATATATATATATATATATATATATATATATATATATATACAATCGGCGAGATCGTCTGATCGAGAGAAACTTTCTCTGTTTTATTAGATGGTACTACATACATGGTCTACATGGTCTTGATAAAATTTACTCGCCCGATTTAACATTTCCCAATTTTTTTACTGTCACTTAGACTACCGTTTTTCCGAACCCCATTGAACCACTTATTTGGCAGCTACATTAACCCGAAAGGTCTATACGAATAATCCAGGAGTTAAAAAACAATTTGGTCCTCTGTTTGGTGTGTATTATGTCAAGTACTCTCCAATATGGTCCTCTGTTTCGACGATGATCTATTCAGTACATGTGAATTTCCTTCGAGCCAACCTTTTCTTCATAGATTGAAAAAGAAAGGAGTCGGAGAGAGAATAGAGTGGATGCGACATGTATTCGTAGCTCAAATTGATCTACTATCTGTTGTTCAGCTCAAGCTTGTGCTTCAGCTCAAGCAGGATAAGGTTGACAAGTCTAAACAAAATAGTGTCAATTTAATGAGGATGTAGTTTCTCTTTCAGTTTAATATCCCAGCATGCATGCCACAAGACCTACGAATGAAGCACTGCTCGAAAGGAATTTTTCGGAAAGGTTCAAGAGGTTCGGAAATGCGTCGATGAATATACGTCATAATTTATACAATATATTAAACGGAAACCCTTGAAAATTATACAAATAAGTGTTTTTTAAACAACAATCTTTTTAAAATTGTCTTTGTACATTTAGGAAGGGATGAATATAGATAACAGTTTTTTTATCAGAAATTTTGATAACAAATTTGTTGGAAAAAATCGTTTTTAAATTTTTTATAGTCAAATAGACACTCGTACACCGACAATTTATTGCAATAAAACATCTTGTCTTAGTCTAGTTCCCAATTTAATCTATTACATGATAATGCATTTTTAATAAGCTTGTAAGTTTTTACATTTAGTGCATCTTTAATGAAATGGGGCGTTAAAATGGCCAAACGTGTGGCATAAAGAGAGAGAGAGAGAGAGAGAGAGAGATTAATAAAAAATTAATAATTTAAGTAAAATTGAAAGAAAAAAAAATATTTATAGTATCTTGATATTTCGATTATGAATATTATTGATTTTAACTGTATATATTTTCCTTAGAAACGATTGTTCCTACGTGTGAGTGCTGTTTTATATTTTCTGTTTGTTTTATTACATATTTTTTAACATTTCAACTGAATTTTAAACATTGTAATCCGTCATTATATATTTATTGTTTAATTTTATTTGTAATATGACATTTTTGTAACTGTTGTTCCTTCTGATGAAGTCAGAAAAAATTCTGACGAAATATATATATATATATATATATATATATATATATATATATATATATATATATATATATATATATATATATATATATATATATATATATATATATATATATATATTAATTTATAAGAACAAATTTATATATATTTAACATATTCTTTCCAGGATGAAGGCCTCTTCAGCACGCTTCCAACTCTCGCGGCCCTGAGCTTTCCTCTGCAATTTGGGTCCAATATATTATATAATGTCATCAGTCCATCGTGTTTTCGGTCTTCTCTGTGGACATTTGCTATCAAGCGTTATACAGTCCAGGACCGCCCTGGTCCATCTTTCGTCCCATCGCCCCGCTACATGGTCTGCCCACTTCCATTTCAATTGTTTTTATTCTTCCAATGATAATCCCCACTTTCGTTTGTTCTCTGATCTATGTGCAGGTCTTTCTCTCCCATTTAGTAATGCCGATCATACATCTTTCCATTCCCCTCTGTGCTACTCGAGGTTTTTGAACTGACTGTGATGTGAGTGTCCAGGTCTCACTTCCGTATGTCATAACGGGCAGGACACACTGATCAAAGATTTTTCTTTTCAGGCAAAGTGGTAGATTGCTCTTAAACACTATGTTGAGCCTGCCAGCCACACTTAACGCGTCGCTACGGTATCCCCCTCGCTCCATTGAAACCGTCTGCCCAAGATATATATATATATATATATATATATATATATATATATATATATATATATATATATATATATATATATATATTCCTGAAATGCATAAAGAAAATAAAAAAAATTATAAAGACAGTAATTTTATTGAAAAAACTTTTTATATTTATAGCCATTTCAACATCGAAAATATTCATTTCTGACGAAGCTATAGCGTTAGCGAAACGCGTCAAACATTGAGAATAAAGCGGAAATTTAGATAAAAAAGGTTTTTTTTATTAGACACTCTTGTTTTAGCTTGTTCTGAACCTTTTTCAAACATTTCAAAGTAACTGTGGTTTAACGTCACATGTCAAAAATCATTTAGTAACACTATACTGGCTAAATTTTGATAAAATAATAACGGATATCGTTGTCTTTGCCCTAAGCATAAACGCCCTATTAAATACGTGCCGTTTTGCGCTATCGCGGACCGTTTTTTAAATATGCCTTTGGATCCAGATACTGCGAGAAATGCCAGAGTTAATAATTTATGTCGCTTAAGAATGTCTGCGATTTTATTTTGACTATTTCGAAAAGTTTTCGCTAGGAATTATTTGGAGAAAATCAAAACGAAATACAAATTGTTTACAAAAGATAAATCCATTTCTAAAAAAATTATGTGTAGTCTGTTGGTTTTGAAAAAGCTTGGATGTTATGTAAAATGCACTTGTGTTAATGTATTCTTCAAAATTATTTGTGGTTAAGTTTTACTCTCACTATTTAGAATTTTATTCTTTTTCTTCTTCTTATACTCCACATGCCCATAGTAGGCGTCGGAGTTATTCCAAATTGCGAAACATATATCTATAGGGTTTTTCAAATTGAGCGGTTTTTTTCAAATTCTTGAATAAAGCACAGTTTTTTGCGACATTTTCGCATAACCTTTATCTCACCAATGACTCGAATCATTTCATCCTTTAGTTCATGAATCGATTGTGGATTGTTTTTATAGACCTGGCTTTTCACACAACTTTAAATAAAAAATCACATGATCTTGGTGTCAAATCACATGATCTTGGTGACCAATTAACATCGTCCTTTCTTGTAATAACTCGCCCAGGAAGTTTTTCTCTCAATAAATCAGTTGCTTCATTAACAGGGTGAGGTATAGCGTTATCCAGTTAGATCCACACATCCTCCAGATCAATATTATTTAATTCAGCTCACAAAAATCCAGTTATAATCTCACCATATCCAACACCGCTGACAGTTACAGCTTAATCAGCAGCATTCTGAAAGAAATACGGTCCAGTTTCACCTCTTGACTATAATGTACACCAAACAGTGACTCGTGTAGGATGTAAAGATTTCTCATGAATCATTCGTGGATGTTCCTCACCCCAAATGCGGCAATTTTGTTTATTAACTTAGACCCCAATTTCAGTACGTGCTCCATTCAAAAAGACGATTTTTTGAGAAAAATTAAAGTTACTGAACATTTTCAAAATTTAAAATAAAGTTTTCTCTTCAGGTCACTACTTCTACTGGACCTTAGATGCGAAATACTAAACTCAAGGAGATTTACCTCTAAACACCAACATATTTGTTTTCAATTTCTTGATGCCCGTTTTGTTAACCACTTTTGCGTCATCAGGAGATAATTCAATCTTCTTTAGAACTGAATTCTTTTGGTTATTCATTTAAGACGTTTTTTAGAAAAAGTTTTGAAGAACTTTGGAAAATGGTTTTGATGTGTTCGAACTAGCAAGAGTAACGATCGACGCTCAGGATGCCCCGTTGACAGAGTGATTGTTGAGGTGATATTCATCTCAGAAGAACGCGTATGGAACATTCTACACGAACATTAGGGTATTAGAAATTTATCAGCACGATGGGTGCTACTTTTGCTCACTCTGGGCTGAAAGCGAAACCAAGTGACCATTTTGGACTCTTGGAATATCTTCCTTTAGTAAAATCCTTAATCATCACGTGCTTCCACTCGATTAACAACTTTCCACTCATGATTTTTTCACGTATTAATGGTGCTAAAACAAAAACAATGACATTTTATTAACCTATACACCTTAACACTGTCAGAACGTTATTAATACATAAATAATTTTGGTTTATAATATATATATATATATATATATATATATATATATATATATATATATATATATATATATATATATATATATATATATGTATTTTCAAGTGTTGTCCGCTTCGACTGAAGAGTCCAGTCTGGACTCTTCACAGAATCAACTAATCGACACTCGGAACGATTTAAAAACATTATCTACCATCCGTGATGATAATATTACATGTATATATAGAGATACATATATAGATAGATAGATAGGTAGATAGATGGATAGATAGATAGATAGATAGATAGATAGATAGATAGATAGATAGATAGATAGATAGATAGATAGATAGATAGATAGATAGATAGATAGATAGATAGATAGATAGATAAATAGTACAGGGTGGTCCAAAGGGTTGTTAGCTTTTTGAAATGAAATAAAAAATAAACAAGCTGATCAATTTTAACAAATTTATTCTTAAAATGTACAGACATTTTTGGAAATTCATATTCTGAAAAATACATTTTCTAAATGTTCTCCATTTCTGTACTAGCACTCCTGAAACCGACCCCCGAAATTTGCCATAACGCGTCGGTAAGTGTCTGCAGTTATGGCTTCGATTTCCCGCCGAATATTCTTCTTTAGATCTTCCAGAGTGTCGGGGTGATTTCGGTACCCTTGACTTTTAAGATATCTGCATAAAAAAATCACGCTGAATGTCTTCTTTTCGAAAAATCAATGAGTGAGAGTGGCAGGTGGCTCCGTCCTGTTGGAACCAAGCGTCCTGAGTGTACCCTTTAAATTCTTGAAGAGCAGGAGTGAAAAAAATTTGAAGCATGTTGAAATAACGCCGAGAATTTACCGTTACTGCTCGGCCTTAGTAGTATTTGGAAAAAAACGGGCCAATTATTCCGGATGCCGACGTTGCAGCCCAACCTGTGAGCTTTGGGATATGTAGAGCCTTTCATGTTTCTTTTTAGGATTTTCTCCAGACCAGTAGCGACAATTTTGATTATTGACATGGCCATTAAGGTGGAAATGAACCTCGGAATTGTTGTTGTAGTCAAAAGCGCGCACCCAAAACGAGCGCTCATGCTCCTGCCAAAAATCCCTGAGCCGAACTATCGCTTAAGACTGACCCCACTTTTTTACCCCTCCAATTAAATTTTCTACAGCGCCTCCAAATATTAACAACTCTTTGAAGCACCCTGAATTATTGGTCAAATTTCACGAAGATTTGACAAACAAGCCTCTTCATTTGGCGAAGACGAAAGTGTTGTATCACCAGGACAATACACCTGTCCGTTCGTCCTCCGTTGCAACAGCGAAACTGGTTAATCTGCGCAACAAATTCGTGCCGCATCCACCCTATTCTCCAGATTTGCTCCCCTCTGTCTTTTTTCTCTTCACAGGCATGAAGAAATGGCTGGCTGGAAAGAAATATACATTAATTGCGGGGATTATCGCCGAAATAAAGAAGTATTTCGCAGAAGTTTGGCAAGTCGTATTTTTTGGAAGGCATAAAAAAGTTGGACAAGTGCATCGGGCTAAAAGGAGACTAGAAAAAGCAGTATTTCATTTAAAAAGTATCTGACTTTCTTCTACCATCATAACATCTACGTTCGATATATTTTTAAAATTTTTCTTAAAAACTATATCGTAATAAAAGTTTGTTTTGTTTCGTCTTAGTTTCAATTCCGCCAAGATTTACAACGTGACGTTGACGTCAACTGAAACTAATGCTCGGAACGACAAGCCGCTCTCGTATCCTTTTGTTCCACATCCTGGAAAGTTCAATCAGCAAGTCTTGGGGAACAATACGATAGTAATGATGATTGTCGGCCTTCGAGCACTCTCCAGAGTAATGGAACATTTTCTTGGTAGCATTAATGACCGATTTCCACGCGGGCGCCCCCTTCGTCCAATCCGTCAAAACCCTACAATCATATCAGGTGATTTGGAACTAATGTTATTGTGGTCGAGCCGTGGAGAGTTTTTATAGCTTTAATAGAAAGTTGGAAGTCATCGAGGTTTCCCTCGAGTCGTCGGGAAATTATTTGGGAATTTCAGGTAGATAATTGTTGTGTGATGTTATAATCGAAATTCGAGATAAAACTATCTGTATATATATATATATATATATATATATATATATATATATATATATATATATATATATATATATATATATATATATATATATGTATATCATCATCATCAGCCCGTATCGATCCACTGCAGAATGAAGGCCTCTTCAGCATGCTTCCAACCTTCACGGTCCTGGGCTTTCCTCTGCCACTCGGGTCCAATATACTTAACGATGTCATCAATCCATCGTGCTTTCGGTCTTCTTCGCGGACGTTTGCGATCAAGCGGTATCCACTCCAGGATTACCTTGGTCCATCTGTCGTCCCATCGCCTCGCTATATAGCCTGCCCATCTCCATTTCAATTGTTTTACTCTTCCAATGATGTCACAGAGTTTTGTTTGTTCCTTGATCCATGCGCAGGACTTTCTATCTCGTCTTGTAATGCCAAGCATACATCTTTCCATTCCCCTCTGTGCCACCCGAAGTTTTTTGAATTGATTGCGATGTAAGTGTCCAGGTTTCACTTCTGTATGTCATAACGGGTAGAACGCACTGATCGAAGACTTTTCTTTTCAGGCAAAGTGGGGGTCTACCCTTAAACTCTATGTTGAGCCTACCAAATGCCTGCCAGCCACATTTAACACGCCGTTCCACCTCCCGGGCGGTATTCCCTTCCATGGAAATCCTCTGCCCAAGATATATAAAGCTATCCACAATCTCTAAATCCCTTCCTAAAACTGAAATTCTTCTGTCCTGAGCGAAGTTATTGAACATGACCTGACTCTTTTTCAGGTTTATTTTCAAGCCAAATGGTTCGCCAGTCCTTTGCAGTTCCTGTATGCGTCTTTGCAGCTCCTCTGGGTCTTGTGAAATGAGAATAATATCATCTGCAAATCTAAGATGGTTTAAGTTTGCACCATTGATCTTTACACCATCCTGTTCCCAATCCAGTTTACGGAATACTTCTTCAAGGCCAGCCGAGAAAAGAATAGGTGATATTGCGTCACCCTGCCGTACACCTCGTTCTATATTAATTCCCACTTCAAGATCATCAAGGTGAATTGTGGTTGTAGCTCCATCATATCTCGATTCTAATAGGTTTACATAGGCCTCTCTACACCTTGGCTAAGCAGTGCATCCATTATCGCATGCTTTGAGATGGAATCAAATGCTTTTTCGTAGTCGATAAAAGCCAAGCATAGTGGCATGGTGTATTTGTTGTGCCTTTCTATGACTTGCTGTATATATATATATATATATATATATATATATATATATATATATATATATATATATATATATATATATATATATATATATATATTAAAAACAAAGACAGTTTACCCGCGCTTCATGTTGGAGTTTTGCCATTCCTTCATCCTCAATCCAAAGCGCCAGCAAATCTCTGCCAAGATCGGACTAACGCCATGAATATATAAATCGGCGAAAGGGGTCTGTACAAAGCACAAGACACTAATACTTAACTGCATAGTTACAGACTACTGACTAAGTATGCCTATATGAATATATAAACTATAAAAATAATATTTAACTATATAAAAGAATATTTAACGTTATCGTATAACTAGATAAAAAATAACATGTCTAGTGTCCTCAATCTACTAGTCGCAATTAAACGTCATTAAAAATTACTCTTTAATAGCAATTAAAAGGCCAAAAGTATTACCATTCGTTTTTTAATTACCATTTTATAAAGATTGATGAAAATTCCCCTCAAAAGTCCGAATACTTTCCAGAAAACTCATGGAAGCTTTCGCTTCTTCTCGTTAACTGGTGAATGAATGGTCGATAATTAAGATTTCTGGATTTAGCAAACGAATTCGAAGGATGCGCCATGACAGGGACGGCTTTTCAGGTGAAAAAAAGCAAAAAATATAACTTTCCTTATAAAGTGTTTTAGAGAAACGATCTATTTAATATTCTATTTAATCTGAGGAAAAACGGTAATTTGCATGCATTAGACCGACCGAATACGTTTAAACTGTTAATAATAATAAATAATGGACTGACATTGAAATTGGATAATTATCATCCCATACAACAACCAACAACCAATGATCAGCTGGTCATGGAAAGACACAATGAATACACTATGCCTCTATGCTTGGCTTTTATCGATTATGAAAAAGCATTTGATTCAATCTCAAAGGAGGCCATAATGGATGCATTGCTTGATCAAGGTGTAGAGAAAGCCTATGTAAATCTACTAGGATCGATATATGATGAAGCTACAGCGACAGTTGAGGTTGGAATAAATGTAGAGCGGGGCGTACGGCAGGGTGACGCAATATCGCCTCTTCTTTTTTCAGCCTGCCTGGAAGAAGTATTCCGTAATCTGAATTGGGGACCGGATGGAATAAGGATTAATGGTGCATACTTAAATCATCTTAGATTCGCAGATGATATCGTTCTTCTTTCACAAGACCCAAAGGAACTTAAAAGACACGTACAAGAGCTGTAAAGGGAAGGCGAACCATATCGCTTGGAAATAAACCAGAAGAGTCAGGTCATGTTCAATAAATTTTCTGAAGGCAAAAGGATATATATATATATATATATATATATATATATATATATATATATATATATATATATATATATATATATATATATATATATATATTGGGTAGAGGGGTTTTAACGGAAGGAGGTACCGTTCGGGAGGTGGAACGACGCATTAAATGTGGCTGGCAGGCATTTGGCAGGTTCAGCATAGTGTTTAAGAGTAAACTACTACTTTGCCTAAAAAGAAAAGTCTTTGATTAGTGTGTCCTGCCCGTTATGACATAGGGATGTGAGATCTGGACACTCACATCACAATCAAAAACTTTGAGTAGCACAAAGGGGAATGGAAAGATGTATGCTTGGCATTACTAGACGGGATAGAAATACCTGCACAAGAACAAACGAAAGTGAGTAACATCGTTGGAAGGATAAAGCAATTGAAATGGAACTGGGCAGTCCATGTAGCGAAACTATGGGACGAAAGATGGATCAGGGCGGTTCTGGACTGGATACCGCTTGATCGCAAACGTCCATGGAGAAGACCGAAAACACGATGGACTAATGAAATTACTAAGTATATATGACTCGAATGGCGGAGGAAAGCTCAGGACCGCGAGAGTTGGCAGCATGCTGAAGGGGCCTTCATCCTGCAGTGGATTGATACGGGTTGATATATATATATATATATATATATATATATATATATAATATATATATATATATATATATATATATATATATATATATATATATAATTAAAATAATAACATATTTTAATCAGTTTTGTTTTTCACACGCTATCATTTAAAATCTCAGCCAGGCTTCCATTCTACGTCATCCTCTCGATTTCTTCTATTTTTCCTGCTTTCCACTCCATTTTTACTTATCTCGCTTCACACGTTCTCAATACATGAGCAGATCAATTTCACTTTTCTTTCCTCTATTTTGTGTTATAATTATTATATTTTCAGTTTCCTTCTAATGTTTTTCTTACTCTGTCTGTTTTACTTACTCTCAAAACTCTCCTCAAATATTTCATTTCAGTATACTGCAGTAGTTTTTGTTGTCCATTTTATATCTAGTATTTAGCTTTCTGCACCACGAGTTTGTTTGGTACGTGCTACAGCATTTTTACTATTTCCCATTTCATTTTTTCGTGTGTGTTGATTTGTTCAATTTTGTTTTCTTGTTTCCTTGTTTTTCGTTTCCTTGTTATCATTTTTTTTATCTGATATAAAGAGTACTTTTGATTTTTTTGCTTAATAATGTATATATATTTATATATATATATATATATATATATATATATATATATATATATATATATATATATATATATGTATATATATATATATATATATATATATATATATATATATATATATATATATATATATGTATATATATAATATATATATATATATATATATATATATATATAATATATATATATATATATATATGATATATATATATATATATATATATATACATATATATTATTCCGAGTACATCCCTGTTTTCGGATAATTAGGACGAATTAGTATGTGGTAAATGTAAGTGACGTTCCCAGATCACTTCACTAATACAATAGGTGTTTTTGACAGCTTAGAGGCTGTCGAAGAGAGGAATTTTTTGTTTGGAACTGTGACAAACTTTTAATTGCTTGCTGGGGGCGAGAATGTCTTGTTAAGAATAATGGGAGGGTAGGTGCTTTAATTACACGTTATTCCCGGAGGTTATATAAAAAATTACAGTCAATATAAGTGTTATATTGTTTCTGTTATAATACATAGTTCACTTCTTCACTTTTACCTTGTTCTGCATCGGCATTATGTGTAACAATCTCGTGATCTATAGGCATTTCTGTTGTAGGGCATGATCATTATCATCTTCAACTAAACTTTCTATTGCGGTGCAATTCAATAACCATAGCTCACAATTGTTTTTGGTTAACGACCTCGACCTCAACTCACCTTCTTTAATAAGTCACCATCAATAAACTCACAGTCATCATCGAATTCGGTTCGAGAGAACCATACGCGTTTAAAGTAATACTTAATGTTTTTTTGTGAAACTTGTCGTGCTCGTGTTAACATCTAAGGAGAGCTGAAGAACTATCAGTCAAGGGAAATGTTGTTTATATTCTGGTGCCGGACTCAACGAGGCATCTACGCGGAATAGTAGCGAAAAATTCAGTTTCAAAGTGTTCACTCCATGAGCTTAACTACATGTCATGTGTTTTATACACATTCGTGGCTAGAGCGCAGAATATGTCAGTTTGCAGATCATATTGCGAACTATCGTTGTTGGATGGCGTTGGACGCTGCGGTTTCCTTGGTAAATATGGGTGGTTTGATTGCGGAGAGGGGCTCCCTATTCTTGGCGAGAGAGCATATGTCGGTAGCCTGATGAGTCTAACCACCAACACATGAAACATGTGCCCTCCAATGTAAGGAATGGGTGGGGCTTCCTCCCAGTCAAGCAACTAACCAATGCTAGAGACACAGGTTTCCTTTTGACGGAAGCGAGTTGTTGCTTGAGAAGTGTCGTTGAGCTTTTCGAAGGCCTTATTCAAGGCTTGGAAGGATTCGCTATCTTCGGAGCGTTCACTTGCTAGAATAAGTTCGTTTTCTAGCTCCAGGTTGGCCTCTTGAAGCTGTTGGATCTGTGACGACAATTAGATAATCTGGGAGATAAATTATTGAGTTTATAAATGAAACCGCGAGGTGGCGTTACATTCAACAATAGTTTTTTGAAGTTTTGTTCAGTTTTTTCAAATGGAATGGTACAGCTTTTACTACATGGCAATAAAGGTAATTTAAAGAGGAATCATCCAGTGAAAACCCGAAATCGATATCTCTGACATGTCAAGAGATATTTCGATTTTTCTGAAAAAAATCAGTTATTATTTCACTACTACCTGCATTAAGTTAAAAAAATATTAACCTAATGTTTGTCTTCCTTCACACTTTACCCAGGGCTTAGGACTGGTCCAAATTCTTCGTGCCATATTAATTTTAGAGCGTGTTTAAAGGCCAACGGGCCAACAACGAAGATAATAATAATAATAGCAGTCAAATAAAATTAACAGCACAACAGTCTAATAATTAACAGAATCTGAACTTTAACGCCGTTCTAAATGTTCAAAATGCCTTTCATCCTTAGAAATGCAAAGATTTATTTTTCGACGAGTACTAAAATCGGCAGCTTTAATTTCCGCTCTTGAAATGCTGGTTATTGAATTTTGAATTCTTTCAAATCATGTTTTCTCGTGTGGTAGGATGAGTTTGAAAAACAAGAAAAGATGGAAGATGTTTCGTTGGAAACAAGAAGACAAATGTGGTACCAGCATGATGGATGCCCTGCCCACTTCTCGCAGGTGGTTCGAAACTTCTTGGATGCTTCGTTTCCAAATCGTTGGATAGGACGGGGTAGTTTATTTTCGTGGCCGACGCGCTCACCGGATTTGACAGTCCTCGATTTTTACTTGTGGGGAAGACTAAAAGACCTTGTTTTTCAAACTCGTCCTACCACACGAGAAAACATGATTGAAATAATTCAAAATTCAATAACCAGCATTTCAAGAACGGAAATTGAAGCTGCCGTTTTTTAGTACTATTCGAAAAAATCAATTTTTGCATTTCTAAGGATGGAAGACATTTTGAACATTTAGAAAGGCGTTAAAGTTCAGATTCTGTTAATTATTAGACTGTTGTGCTGTTATTTTTTTTGACTGTTGTTTTTATTATTATCTTCGTTGTTGGCCCGTTGGCCTTTAAACACGCTCCAAATTAATATGGCACGAAGAATTTGGACCATTGCTAAGCCTGGGTAAAGTGTGAAGGAAGGCAAACATTAGGTTAATATTTTTTTAACTTAATGCAGGTAGTAGTGAAATAATAACTGATTTTTTCAGAAAAATCGAAATATCTCTTGACATGTCAGAGATATCGATTTCGGGTTTTCACTGGATGATTCCTCTTTAAATTACCTTTTTTGCCATGTAGTAGAAGCTGTACCATTCCATTTGAAAAAACTGAACAAAAACTTCAAAAAGCTCTTGTTGAATGTAACGCCACCTCGCGGTTTCATTTATAAACTAAATAATTTATTTCCCAGATTATCTGATTGTCCCAGCAATTGCATTTTAAATTAATCCAAATTGAGGAAAATCGGTTTAGGCAAACGGACATTAGACGACTTTTTATCAATACTACTCCCCCCCCTCCCCTCTATTCGTGAAATTACGACAAAATGTCATAAAACAAAGTTGTAGGAGACAGTTTGCTAATTATAACTGAGAATTTTTCTTACTTGGTTAACACTTGAAAATACACAACAAAAATGATTTTAAAAAAATGTTTAGCTTGTCACGGCCCTCTTGCGGTCGTTTTAGAAGCTTAAATTTTTTTTTGGTGAATTTCTCATGATCATTTTTAGTATAGTTTTTTTTCCCCAAAGCTGTGGGATAAATAGTTTTCAAGATACGGCCGCGATCCATCCTTAATGGGACATCTGGTATATATATTTATATATATATATATATATATATATATATATATATATATATATATATATATATATTTATATATATATATAATATATATATATATATATATATATATATATATATATATATATATATATATATATATATATATATTTATTGAAGAAGTTGGGAATTTGCATGTAGCAATATACTGAAACAAAACAAAGGCTACACTGTTTTCTGGGTATATCTTCTCTTTCTCCCATTTAGTATTAAATGGAATTTTTATGAGAGCTTTTGCTTTTTTATTAGTGTTCTATCGGCCTATAAACCGACAAGACAAACGAACAATTAAATCAAGACTGCGACGACAGTAAAAGGAAAACGGAAGTGATAGACGTCGAGAGTCATAATGTATATTCGGGACGATATGACGCGTTGACATGTGATAGCTGAGATTTTAATTTATATACGTCATACAGTGACCGTAGTACGTTTCATATAATCTTGATTGCACGCATTTTTTACGTGTTTCGTGTCAAGCTGACATACGAATTTTATGAAGAAAATTCCAGAGAGATTAGATTTTTGTTTGTCGATTTTATATTCCTTTTATCTTATGGTATGAGAATAATTCAGATGAAAATCTTTATAGTATGCTTATTCTGTCTTATATACTGTCAACATTAATTTTTCGGTTGGCTACTGTTTGTTTTTATTTTATCGACACACGTTTCACTAGCCATGTTATCTTTACCTATACAGTGTAATTTTTTTTAAATCTCACATAAACCAACTTTTTGATTTGAACTGAGACACTAGTACTAGTACTAAAACTGTTAAATGCAAAAATTGTAAGATATAATTTTTTACTAAGAAAAATTTACAAATAATGCTTTCCGGTGTTGCCAAATTTCATCAGTAGCTACTAAAATAAGATTTTTTTAAATGGCAATACCGTATTGTTTTGTAATAATTTAACAAATGTTAAAATTTGAAATAAAAAATGTTATGTCATGTTTCTTTATTAGGGTAACCGTTTTAGGACAACTAGCAAAAACAACAAAAATTATCTACAGTCGGCAGGAAAATAAATAAAAAAACTGGTAGTGTGTGCCCAAGGATCCGCAAAATGGGCAAAAATGTTGTTACTGAAGAAAATATTTTTCTTTCTTTAGCCCAACAAGAATTACTGTCAGACCAATATTTGTAATTTTGTCTATTGATCATGTCATTTAAACAAAAAGTTGCTTTGTCCGCTATAAAAAAATGTGCTTCTCGAAATTGGGTTGCTGACCCTTCTTGTCCAAAAACCACACGCAAAATTCTAATCTTCTATCACAAAAAAAATATCGTTTTTAGTAGCTATTGAAGAAATCTGGTAACATCGGGAAAGCATTGTTAGTAAATTTTTCTTGACTAAGAAAAAATTATTTCCTACAATTATGCATTTGGAACAATTATCACAAATCAGGTTTTAAAAAAATATATTCCATATTCCATTTGTAATAAAATTTAATTTTATTCGAATCAATCTACGGATTAAACTTAAACGTCTGGATAAACCTTTATCAAAAAACTTCAAAGGTTTTTTGGAAATTAAACCATTAACTAAATCTTCTCTATTCCTAGAGGTATTATCAGGTTAATCTTCAACACATTTCCACAAATTTTCATTGATTAATATCATCTTCATGCTAAATTTACACTGGTTATGTTTGGTGGGCCGTTGACATTACCATTTCGCGAGAAAACGCCTCTAGGAAACTTTTCTTGCCCTAATCTATTGTCTGGAGTCATTTGCATTGGGAATTCAGGCAATGTAGCAGTTGATGCGACATTGACATTTCAAACAGCGTTGCCATTATTGCGTTTCAAAGTTCTGACACTCTTATTAGAAAACTGTTTATAACTTATTACAACTCTGAACAATCTCCAGAAGCGATCCATTGGAATTATTAAGTGAAAAAAATATAAACCTACCCTGTATAAATGAAGCATAAAAAACTGTAAACAAAAAGGGAAGTATATCTTGTCTTCGAAGATCTAATTTCGCATATGTCGCTTTCTTTTATTACCATTTTTTACGTAAGATCCAGAACATTATATCGGCTATAATTCGTCGTAACAACAATATACTCCTCCAAACCGGTCGTTGTAATAAAAATTATGAACGCGCATGAGGGAAATCGAGAGATACGCGAACGACTTTATGTTTATGGAAAATTTATCCAGGACCTCAACGTTTATATGGCACATTTTAAACTTAAAACGCTCCAAATCTGTACATAAATCTAGTAAAGCTCCGGTGCCATTACTTTCAGAAAAATATTTAAGCCGGGAATGCGATTTGTTTTTTTCGTTTATATCTCGATGGTGAAAAAAAGCCATTCATTGCAGACTAAATTTTTTGTTTTTCTAAATATTTTACTTCAAAAGATTTTTCGTCTTCAAAGTTTGGAATCGAAATGTGCTTCATATTTCTTTAGTGCTATTAAAAGATTCTCCTTCTGTAGTAATGTTGCATCACTGTCAACATTTGATCCATTGATGACCCTTTATTTATCCTCGACACCAACATGACCTGTAAATGTGTATAACCAAAACGCGAAACTAGTTTTCTTAGTTTTTCAGTTTTTGAAAATAATCTTTTTAATTAATTTTACGTCTGTTAATTCTCACCTGGGGATGGAAATGATGACGAAACATGTCAAAAACAATCTTTAAACAAGCAATTGAACATTTTCAACATAGCTGATGTACAATAAGTGAAGTTGATTAATTAGTTCAAACCTTTACAGTCGAATATTTCAAAGGCATCCCTTAATAAACTCCTGCGTCCTAACCAACGTCCTAACTTACAAAAGAGAACAAACCATTCGATAGCTTTATAAAAC
>JARFXV010001639.1:0-260000 GCA_031761425.1 Cosmopolites sordidus
CACATGAACTGTGGCCGCATCAACCCACATGTCGGGTTAAAGTGTGTAAAACTTTCCGCAAAATCCTTACTGATTTTTGATTCATATTACCGGCGATGAAAAATGGGATTATTTCGACAATCCTAAAGATGTAATGATAGCTCTTTCGGTACGAAAGCGAAAACAATTTGTTAAAAGGGACATGCTCTTTGTTTGGTGGAATTGTGAAGGAATAATTCAGGGCTTCACTTAGCTCAATTTGAGAGGGTATATGCTGTTCTGTAAAAAATGTCTCCTTGTAACAAGACAACGCAAGATCACACACTTAATCACCTCAAAAAATTAATGAATTGAACTTTAAACTTCTCTCTTACCCAGCATATAAGCTCGACCTCGTTCTGTCAGATTCCACGTTCCGTCGGTTCCGATACTGGACCTGGCTGAGGATGAAAAGAATTTTTCACCTCTAAAGACTAATCGTGGTACTGAAGAAGAATTGGCTCACACATGGGTTGGGGGTATTGAAACAAACAACCTATATTAATTCTTCTGTTGAAACCTTTGGTGTGAAATACTAAACTTGAAGAGATTTACCACTAAACACCAAAACGCTTTTTTGAACTGCTCGATGTACGTTTCGCTAGCGTTTGGCGTACACCTATAGTTGTAATAACCTCGAAGAACTTAAGATTCAGACACACTAAATACGTACATATATATATATATATATATATATATATATATATATATATATATATATATATATATATATATATATATATATATATATATATATATATATGACGTTTTAGATAAAATTATTAGAAAAGAACGGATTCCGATGTGACTGTTCATGTGTAGACAACCTTTACACCGTTCAACTGATATTGGAGCAGTCGCTTGAATACAACTCACTTCTTCAACTACTATTTTTTGACGATGAACGAACAGTTCGTTTAGTAGGTCAAGAAAGCACTTACAGTACACTAAATCTAAAGGCCTGTGGCAAGAAATAATCAGACTAATTAGAGAATGGTATACGTCTTCACAATGGGACCACTGTCACAGCCCTATAACACAGAAACTGGAGTCAAACAGAGCTGTATACTTTGACATACTGCTATTATTTTCTGATTATGATAGATATAGTAATTTATTAAATAACAAAGGATAGACTGAGAGGAATTCGTTTAAATTTGATGGAGGTGCTAGAGGACATAGAGTATATATATATATATATATATATATATATATATATATATATATATATATATATATATATAAATATATATATATATATATATATATATATATATATATATATATATATATATATATATATATATAAATATATATATATATATATATATATATATATATATATATATATATATATATATATATATATATATATATATATATATATATATATATATAGATATATATATATATATATATATATATATATATATATATATATATATATATATATATATATATATATATATATATATATATATATATATATATATATATATATATATATACGTAATCACCCTACGTACCGTAAGGGAATAATGGATTTTAATAATAATTATTAAGGAATATATTATTGTTATCAACTTTTAAACAATTAAATATGTAAAGATACTTATAGCCATGATACTATACAAAAATAAACATTTTATTTTAAAAAAGTGACAGAAAATATATGAGTGCGATAAAAATATTTGTGTTTAAATTTTATCAAAATAAATAACAATTACTAAATTAATGGAATTGAATATTATAAAACCCAAATTAAATGATGAATAATCAGTGACTAAAAAGTGTTTGTAATCTGATGCATTTTGTGGCTACAAAAAAAAAGAAAAAAAAACACCACTCAACATTCAACACTCAACCCTTATCTATCGCCAAACGACCCAAAAATAATATTTCTCTCCCATAATTCAGTATCGTTTATCTTATCTGTACCGATATTTCTGGCTGGCATCCATCTGCCCCAGCGCCAACAGCATGAAACCTAATCCGTCTGAAACCCATAAAAACCCATAAAAACGACGCGCTAAATGGATCATGGCGAAAAAAAAAACCGAATAATTCACGGAAAATCAGCCACCCCTAAATGCAGAAACGGGGTAAAATTAAAAGAGATGCAAGAGGAGGAGGAGATCACGTGCGTGAGCTGTACCCCTTATCCCCTTTTTACTTGATAAGTCCATTATTTGTCGTGAAACGACTATATTTCGTTTATTGTTCGTATGGTCTTTTATCTTTTTTATGGGATGGGATTGGTATGTGCGATAAAAAATATGTTTGTGATTGATTTTGGTCGGTTTATGTGATTCAAAGCGGCTCAATCATGCCTGAATAATAAACGTTTGAATTTCAATGATTGTGACTCAGAAATCATAAATGATAGGAACAAACCGAAAATATAACATAAAATAAATAAACGAAGTTTTTATTGGTGATTATAGGACTTATATTATAGGATTTTAGTTATATGGTGATTTTTTTAATGCGTCTGAACTTTAAATTGAAATAAAACAACAACCAAATTAGATGCCTCGAAACGAATAATTTTATATGAAATAACATTCAATGACATTAACGTTTGAAAACAATTTCGGATAAATGTCTGCCGCAGCTATTTCTTTCTATACAAAGCGCATTCTATCCATCCAATTTCCGACCACTTTTTCAAGCAATTGGGGTCTTATGTTCGCAATTGTCTGAGTTATCTTAGCGTCCAAGGCGTTAATACTTGCTGGTTTATGGGCATAGATCAAATATTTAACATAACCCCAAAGAAAATAATCTAAAAGCGTTAAATGACTTTTTTTATTTTATTTTTCTTTATTTGGGTTTTTCGCCAAATTTTAACGTCAACGTTAAAATTTGTATTTTTGCAGAACATTTTTATATTTTTAAAATTTTGTTCGTTAGCAAATTTATTACAAAAAAAAATCTCTGAGAAATTTGTCTCCGTTTGATTTTATGTTTTTACCCAGTGATTCTTTATTCCAATTCCAATATATATATCCAATAATATATTCCAATATATATATATATATATATATATATATATATATATATATATATATATATATATATATATATATATATATATATATGTATATATATATATATATATATATATATATATATATATATATATATATATATATATGTATATATATATATATATATATATATATATATATATATATATATATATATATATATATATATATATATATATATATATATATATATATATGTATATATAATTCAGACATTACTGTGTTAAATCACTATCTCACTGTTGCGAGTTGTTGTAATTGTTTCCTGAATAAATCGATTGTTGCATTGGCTGTATAATATGTGGAGCCATCTTGTTGGTATCATATCTCCTCCACATCAATACGACGGTTGCTATTTATGTATCTGGAATTGGCTACAATGGTGTTGCTGGGCGCCATTTGATATATACATTTTAAAGTTTGACATTGCTTACTGTATACGTACTCAGAACGTTTTGTCATGTGGACGCAATTTGTCTTGAATAGTAACTTGACAATTTCATCTTAGTCAAAAAATGGAATTAACTTGTCAGAATTTTCGTGCGATTATTTACTACGACTCTCTACGTGGATTATCTCCACAACAGTGCATCGATCAACTCACTTGAACTATTGGCGATGAAGTACCATCTAAAACTACTGTATATCATTGGTTTAGTGAATTCAGTTGTGGCTGTCGTTCGCTCATGTACAAATTTAAAGAAGATCGTCCGAAATCGGTTGTTGTACCAAAAAACATCAATACTGCGTGCGAACTGATAAAACAAGATTGTCATGTGACATACCATGAGATTGAGGAGTCCCTAGGCATTAGTATGACAAGCATGCACAAGATTTTACATGAACATTTAGGCGTGACAAAAATTTGTTTGCGTTGGATTCCGCATAACTTGACAATCGCTCAAAAAAAGGTTCGTGTCGATTGGTACAAAGAAATGCTCAAAAAATACAATTTACACACGTGACGAATCTTGAATCTATGCTTATGAGCCCAAAAGTAAATCGCAGTAGACTGTATGAGTCTTTCAAAATGAGCCAAACCCAACAACGATTTTCGACGCCAGAAGGAGCGATTGATGCGTTCAAAATGCATGTTTTGGAGATACCCCAATCGTAATGGAAAAAGTGCTATGAAAATTGGTTCTAACGTATGCAAAAGTATATCAATCATCCCCGAGAATATTTTGAAAAACAATTCATTCAATGATAAATATTTGTTTTTATTTCTTATTCTGGATACATAAATAGCAAATCTCGTACCATTCAAATTCGGAATTAAATAATCCACTTAATCCAATAAAGCCCAACTTTCTGCGAACGGTGATGAATTGACAAATTTATATCTTCCCCAATCCTGCCAGCAGCAACCGCGATATTTTCTTCGAGACGTAGAGTTTTTTGTCTTGTTTTTGTTTTAATATCGAGCAGCGTGAAATGCCTTCGGAATGTGTCGATAATTCGGCGAATATATCGTTCGGTTGGGCATGCACGAAGTGCTTTATAAATTTGGCACCCAGAACACTAAATTTCGACAATTTGCAGGCGTTGCTTTGATGTTAAATGTTCCATGATGATTTGCCAGACTGTTGAGCTACATATTAACAGATTTGAGCCCAAACTCATAGTTCGTTTGACAGCATGACCATAATATAAATATTAGTAACTTAAAACTTGTTAAAAGTGAAATAAATAAAAGGACTTTGGATGCATATGAAAGCATTCAAATAGTGAAATATAAAAAAACGAACCATAAATAATCTATTCCATTCAGTCAACCTATCTTATAAATAAATACAACATAGTTTAGTTTTAAAATTAGATTGGATCATCTTCTAATGATACTAACATGGTTAGCGAAACGCACGTCGTGAAGTTGTCAGTTGTGTGAACAAAGTGATTTGGTATTTAGTGGTAAATCTCTTAAAGTTTACTGTTTCACACCAAAGCTTCCAGTATAAAAATTGATAAAACATCTGGTTCAATCAACTACGATTTTAGAGCATTAATTATCTTATATGTCGAATTAACTAAATTAGGATTTAGGATTTAGGTAAATTAGGAAATATATAATCAGGCAGGGTAAAAACAGGAGAATGTGATGAATACTCGAGGAATTCACAATCGATTTCATTGATTTTTTGCAGGACATATCTTGCAAAAAGGCCTGTCAAGCCTTTCAATTGTTTACATTTTTACCCATCGTATCTCCACAATTTTTTCAGATTTCTTTTTGTTCAAAACATCTCTGGTTTGATGTTAAAAATCGGTATTCCCAGTTTAAAAACCAATAAAAAATAAAAAAAGTTTATACTCTCTGGCCTGTGATTATTGCATATATTTGATAGTTTTGATTTTGAATATACCCCCTTCAACCAACGTAAAATCTAGTTTATATCACAGAAGGCTATATATTTGGTGCATCGAGATATTGTTCGACTGGGCATGTTATGGGCCACCCGACACAACTTTTACAATTTAACTGGGATATATTAGTCCATCCACCGTACTTTTCCAACTTTGCACCCCCCGACTATCATTTATTTAGATCGCTTCAGTAATAGTTTAGATAGTAACAACTTGACTTTCTTGTGCTCTTTATCCAGTTACTAGAGATGGAGAAAGGACATTAAAAAGAACAGATATGTTATTTTTTATATATAAAACTTTTCTTCTATTTTTTCTCAAAAAAATGGAACGAACTTTTGCATTAATTCAATTATATTTCGTGTATTTTTCATCCTATTTTCAATATGCATTTCATAATAAGTACCTTCGATAAAAAGGAATATTTTTCATTGATTTCAACTAAATGATTCTCCCCCTAATACGAAAAATAAAGAGAAAAACAGGAATGTCAGCGATCTAATGCCGATATTCGAATTAATCTCGTGGATGAAAAATTGTCGCCGTATCCGCAATTGGCTTATTTATTTTTAATGACCTCGAGGGGACAGACCGGTGTTAATTGGCGGATTTCTCGTTTCACGAACGGCCAGTCGATGCCTAATCGACAGCCCCAGGACCACTTCGATTTACTGCCAGATAATTTATCGTACCCATTTGATTAGCAAAATTCGATCCTGCAATTTGTCTACCGGGGGAAGGTTTGACGTGGGGACCTGCAAAAAGATTTAGAATTTTATAATTTTTAAAATATTTATTATATTTGTATTGTGTTGTAAATTTATTTATGAAAAAAGTAATACCAGCTTAATCTTTTTTTTCGAAATTTATTTCAACTTAATAATAGTTTTACATGAAATGATTATGTGTGGTATACAACAAAGCATTTGAAATGAACACCAACGTCACACTTACGACACCTGGTGGTATCCTTTGAGCGACAGTAGTGACACTTTGTTTGTCCTGAGGAATACAAAATGGGGTCAATTCTATCGAAACGAATATCCATATTTTCATTTTGACTGGGTCTCCCCTTAGAACTGCTACATGGTTTTTTATTCTGAAGAAATGCTGCAGCTACACTCCTAAAATATGGCACCTTTATTTTTTTATGTATATGCCAAGAGTTTTGCACGGCCATATTAATACACTGAGCAATTAGGTAAAAATACATTTTTTACCTCTAATGGAAGTACTTTAAGGACTTATATTCTCATCACAGCGATCTACACCGCCCATATTCGCATTATATTTTTTGATGACATACGGTTGTTCAATTTAAACAATCTTTTTGTCACGTTGTGAGTATCTTTGAACCGTATCTAATTACCTCTTCTTCTTTTCTTGAGATCTATAGTATTGGTAAGTCTATTACATCGAATTGTTTCAGTTCCCTGAATATTTTTGTTTAGCAACGAAATAAACAAATCATCAGAGTTAAAAAATTATTAAATTATAAGTTAAATTTAAGGCAATTCCACTTAGATCGCAATGTATCTGCGTATGTAAGAAAAACAGCAGCCATGACCATGTATAAAGTTTCAATATGAGTAGTTGCGCCCTGGAAGTCTTCCAGCCAGTTAACATACTCTAATCTGACAGATCCTACCTATAATTTGTAACCATAGAATCATCATATTTTATATACCTAGCGTCCTACATATAGGATGGTTTCATATTTACTTTTAGAAGTAACCCCGTTTCAAAAAGAAATATAACTTAATATCACAAGTGATTAGTTTTAACCTCCAACACGCCAAAACATAGATAATAACATTTGTGAAACAACATTTAGTAACTAATTACTTACCCAACAAAATTCACGCCACAGTGGTTAATTTTTCGTAATGTAAACAATTAAACTTTAACAACAAAACGGTGCACTATCGTAAAGCTGCGTTTACTATGGATGCACGGGCTCCCTCACAGCTGATTATTATGCTGGGGTACCATCTATGCATAGTAGGAAATTTTTGACGGACTGTTTAAACCGTCGACCTACATATAGGACGATAGGCATATCTGGGTTAAAAAAATTATAAAAAAACTTTACAATAAAAATATTCAAATCGAACACCTCCCTTTTGGGTGCTGTAATTTCTATGTCAGCTAGTATATTTGTGTATGTAATGGTTGGAGAGTCTGCATTAATGAGCTAATGAGTGGAGAAGTGAGATGATTATATGTTCCAATCTATAATATTTTCTTTATTTCAAAAAGAAAATTAATTGTTTGCATTTCCTAGTTACATAGTGTGATCTTCATGACACGTAATTTCCACTCATACGTATACGTACAAAAATAAAAAAATATCTAAACCAGAAAACCGAACCTGCCGCAAAATATAACAAACTTTCCTTATTAAAACCCACCGACGAGGCCCCCATCCCTTTTCATTATTCATTTTCCAATTTTTCCGTCCGCGAAAACTTTCTCGCGCTCTCCCGTCCACCCCTTTTTGCCCCTCTCCACCTAAAAACATTAAATCTGAATTTTTAATTACGCCATTCTCGACCAAACAAAAATTCCATTTTTACTTTTAATTAGAGGGGGCTTAAGGAAGAAATTACCGCGAATCAGAAATGGGGTGGAGGAGAGTGGACGCAGGTGGATCCTCGTGCCCTTTCATTATTAATTAACCCCGCGGAACTCTTCCGAACTGTGGGGGTGTTGGATGGTTAAAGTGGGAGAGAGGGATAAATTGTGATAAAAAAGTATTTTTTTTCTTAATGGTTGCAATACTATCTCAATTTTTATCCTTATACTACTAGGATGTAAAAAAGTATTTGTATTATTTCCTAAGTAAAGGATTATACTTCATTCCTTAGAAGTTTAATTTGATTTCAAATTTTTGCTCCGACAAATAAACATTCTTTCTTCAGTATTAAAGTGATTTCATTGCAAAGTATTCAGTCGACGGCTTTTAACAAAAATGCTAAAATGAGTGAGATAAATTGCAAAATTTGAGCAAATGTATGGCATTATTTTAAAAACGCTTCAAAGCGATTGACGCTGCTTGTAAGATTTGCGAAATAGATGGAAGGTGCTGTATCAATACGCATCGCTCAGCTCTGGTTCAAAAAGTTCTGGGAGGGAGAGATGAGTCTTGAAGATAGGAGAAGATCAGGTCGTCTACGGTCTCTCGATGTCGACGCTTTGAAAACAAGGAGTTAGGAGTATCCCATACTATTATTAATCGGTATTTTCCAGGCATGGGAATGGGGTCAAAAAACTGTCGCAGCATCCCTCATGAACTGTCGTCGCAGCAAGCCACGCGTCGTATTGAAGTATGTAAAACTCTTCTCAAAAATCTACAGATTTTCGACTCATCAAACGAATTGTTACCTGTAATAAAAAATGGGCTTTTATTTCTACAATTCTAATTCCAGTATCAAGGCGCGAAAAATATTTAAAGAAAGTCAAACTGCGTGTTTGGTGGAATTTTGAAGGAAGGAAGGAAAGAAGGTACCTGAGGGTAGGGAGATAAATTGAGAACTCTACTCAGCTCAACTTGAGCGAGTACATAGTGTTATGGTCAAATATACCTAACTTTGATTAACCGTAAAAAAGTTCTCGTGCAGCAGGACAACGCAAAACCACACACTTCCCATCTGACCACTTCAAAAATTAACGAATTGGACTTTCAACATCTCCCTCACCCAGCATATAGCAGAGATTTCGCTCCATCAGATTACCACTTGTTCCGACCCATGGATCACTTTTTGCGATGAAAATAATTAACTACTGATGAAGTGGTAAAAACTGTCTGCATCGAGTTTTTCGCCTCCAAAGAGTCATCGTGGTTTGGGTAGGGTAGCGAAGAGGAATAGATTCAAAAATATATGGTATATATGTAGTAGGTTAAAAATAGGTTGAGGTCATCGAAAACAACGACCTGTATTTCGAGGAATAATTTTTAGATCAAAATTTGTAACTCTGCGACCGATTAAGATGACGACCTCTTTTTGTAGCAATGTTTTCGCATGAGCGTAGAATGCATGCTTCAACTTCATCGGACGTTTCTGCCGGCGTGGGTCATCTGTCAAGAATTAATATACCAATGCTATCCTATATATGTTCTGTAGACGATAAATCTGTGGATTTCACCGACCAGGCGAGTGTCGCTAACGCAGACTGTTCTAAAAACCTACAGTGATTGACGAGTTGCCTGCGATCTGGTGTTATCTTGCTGAAATATGAGATTTTGACGAGGTTGCATGATAGTTGCCCTGATAGTTACTAGGAGTAGCATGCTTCCTAATCACTCAGGCATATAGTACTCATGCCATAATTCTTAGACCGATGCTATATGCCTTTCTAATGCGAAAGTTACATTTTGCCTTTCATCCAGAAGACGGCTGACTCTTCAGGGCCTACCTAAATAAAATTAGACTCATAACTTTTCGCTAAGTTCTTCGATATTTCTTGACTGACCTTGTACTCGATAAACCATTTATCTATATTCTCATAACGGGAAAAGCAGCAATGTCCAATAGTCTTGCTATTTCACAAAATAGCGCTTATTTCATAACAGTAATTATCCTTTTCAAATTCGGATAGTTTCCTGAAACGGTGTGATGCATAAACTCGTTGCACTTTTTGAATCTTTATATTTTATGTTTAAGTCATTGTGTTACATGGGTAGCCCTCCTAATCCACCTAAAGATGCTAGTGATAGAGTCCATTAGATAGTAGGTAATGAATGCAATATGAGCGAGGAGACTTAATTTAAAATTATGTTAAAGAAAATTTTAAGAAAATCAAAATACAAATGTGCAAAGGAACAGGAAAAATAATGTTCATTCCAAAGCCCTCCTAGATCAAAACGTTGTAGACTGAACAGACCTTTTTCCCCATAGCCTTTTCATGGACTGTGGTAATCCTTATACTTGCAGTTCTCTTTGTCTGCCACATTACCCTCACCTGCTGCGTCCTTTGTATCTGATACAAGCAACATGCATATAAATCACGTGTTGAAGTTTTTCTTGGTTATTAATAGTCGCCTCATTTAGCATGTCTTGCCTATTTGTCTATTTATTTTGTTTATGCCTATATATCTCTTTATCAATTTTACGCATCTACCTATATATATATATATATATATATATATATATATATATATATATATATATATATATATATATATATATATATATATACCCACGTCTTTGCAAAGCAAAAAAAAAATGCAACCAGACTTGCAATGAAAAAGATGTTCGATTGGACTTGCCTTTACAATGACAATCAACAAAGCGCAAGGGCAATAGCTACAAGTGTGTGAATTGTGTAGCCTGCTCACGCGTTGAAAACCATCAGATTTACATGTATATGTACGAGATGGAAAAATAAAAAAAAATATTGTGTATCTAAAAGCATTAGAATGATGTCATCACATAAATCAATAAATAATAAAATTATATAAAAAATGAATGAATGAATTAATTGGCAGGGTTCAGCTGGTCTTACTTAATTTTGACTTTGTGTGTAGATGTTTCGTGTTATGTTTACTTTTTATGTGCTTCCAATTAAATATAACACTCACTTTAAAAATCAGTTCAGATCATGTATCGTGCCAAAGCATCAATGTACTCTGGCGTTGATATAGAAATAAGTCGAGGCATCTTCTCTTCAATAATATTTTCCTACTTACATATAACATTAACTCAAAATCAATCTCTTAAAGTTGTTGATGGGTTATCATACATTTCTTTACATACATTTATTTCTTTCTTTTTTATTTTTGATGCTTTTGGTTACCTTATCAGGTAATCAAAAGCATCAAAACTTTATTAGCTACATTTCGAAGTACTTCTACATGTAGTGCATTTACCAGATTATACTCTTAGTGATTATTTCCTCTTCCCAAACCTGAAGAAATAGCTCGCTGAGCAAGGATTCACTTCGAAGGATAAGATCAAAGCTAATACAATCGCTTATTGTTTCTATTTTGCATGGTTGGATAGATCGTATTAGACTTGTCTTAAAAAGTTGGGACGTCCTTGGTTTAAATATATTGAATAACTAGGTAACTACGTTGAGAAACAAACAAAATTTCTCAAAAATATTGTGTTTTTTTGCCAAATTGAGAACTTTTCGAATGACCCTCGTATTAAATTAAAGAAATAGTGTTGATATATTTTATAAATTTATTTTGTATGGGGGTATATTTTTTGAATACGTGTTATGTTATTGTGGTATATATTATTAATGATATTTAATCCCCTGTAACACTCGTAGCTTTTCGATATAAAACACACAAAAAGAAATAAGACCGAAAACATTGAACAAGTCTATATGGAAGGAAAACATTTTAGCAGGCGCATGTCGTTGTTGTCGTACATGGAACGCGGCTCAGTTCCGCGATGCAAACTAAATATTTTTCGAGCTATAGACCCAGGTTTCCCACACGATCTGAACGTCACGTGCCTTTTTGGCGGTCGGGAAAGACTCGCCTAATAAAAAACAAATAGTCCACCCCATCCCTGCGAACGTTATTTACCTTTTTATTTCGTGACGGTGATGAGGAAATGGCTGGGGGTGGGGAAGCGATGGCAAATGTGCTATTACGGATGAGGGTGGATAGAGTTTTTATTTTTTCGACGTTGTGAATCGAAGTCGGAGATATTTTAATCTATGAAATATAGGGTGTTTTAAATTGAGCGGTTTTTCTAATTCTTGAATAAAACGGAGAATTTGCGTTGATTTTAAAAAACTTTTTATTATTAATTGAAGCATAGTGTATGACATTTAAACACGAAGTACAATATCTGCCAAATGAACATCTTTTGCAGCACCACAGACCCCCACTCTTCTGTGGCACGGTTATGCCACATTTTAGCATAACCGTGGCTCTATCTCATCAATGACTCGGATAATTTCATCCTTTAGTTCAGAACTCGATTGTGGGTTGTTTGTATAGACCTGGCTTTTCGCGTAACGCCAAAGAAAATAGTCCAACGATGCCTAATCACATGATTTTGGTGGCCAATTAACAACCGTTCCTTGCAATAACACGTCCAGGAAATTTTTCTCTCAATAAATCAATTGTTCATTAGCCCAATTTCACCTCCTGACCATAATGCACACCAAATAGTCACTCGTTTGTGATGTAAAGGTTTCTCATGAATCAATCGTTGATTTTCTTCACCCCAAATGCGGCAATTTTGTTTATTAACATAGCCATCAATGTCAAAATGTGAATTGTGAATGTGAATGTCAAAATCATCTTTTGTCCAATTGACGAATGTACGACGTTTTGATTGGTCCAGTGGTTTGTGGATTCACTGAGTCCAAATTGTTGTGAACGTCGACTAATGGAAATTTCTGGGTCTTCAGCAACACTTTCACGTACCAAATCCATATACTCTTGTGAACGACCACTACGACTATATATTGCTCTTCTTTTATCTTCCACCAAACCAGTTTCATGAAAGTGTTGAATAATTTGATTGATAGTGCTTTCAGATGGACGATTGTGCAAATCGTAAATATCACGTAATTTTTCAAAAAAAAACCTTTTTAACAAAATAATTCAAAAATTTTAACGTGTTGTATTGTGTATGACACCATTTTTATTAATGTCACACATTACACTTCTGAAATGAGACTAGACCTAGGCAAATTCACAACGCCATCTGTGTTTTATTCAAGAATTTAAAAAAAAACGCTCGATTACAAACACCCGTTAGTATATTATGTCAGATGGCTTTCTATTGAGTTTTAGGATTGATATTTTAAAAATTATTTGCGTGTATATTGTTTTTGTTCAATATTAATTCGCAGTGTGTCTTACAATGATCTTTAATGTACATATCACCTACAGTAAATGTTAAATCTGCTGAAAAGGAAAGTTAGTCTAATTGTTTCTTGTAAGAGAGGTCAACCGTAAGAATGACATGACCCATTCTCTTTAGTTTCTATGATTACTGTGATTCGATATTGGGTCCTCAACTTCAATTTAAATCTCGGTCTTTTTTTTACTATCTTTGCCATTTATTAATGAGAAAAGTATTACAAACTTAATCTTCGTAGTAATCTCGCTCACTTTCTATATACATTCATCATTTTTCACGCAACTGTCGAACTCCAGATCAAAAAAATTTGGTAGTTTTGAAATGATAAAGCCATTGAGGTTTTTTTCGATTATCAACCAAGTGATGTTGCAGGGATCGCAAAAGATGACAATCTGAATTGGCTAAGTCTGAAAATCACGAAGGCTGCGAAAAATCTCCGAACCCAGCTGGATATTTGATTTTGTGGAGAGGCTGATAGCTGGCTTATCAAGGTTAACGCCTCTTTGGGTTATCGTAAATGAGGTACTTTTTTTCACATGTCAGAATCTTATGCAGGAAGTTATTTTACTTGAATATGCAAATCAATGACACAACAACATCAAAGCATCTAGTCTTAATTGCCGCAGTGAGTTCGGTGGATCCAATGATTCTCCTTTTGAAACATCCTTAGTTTGTGTAAGTGTTTTAAAATGTCTTACGGTGTTACACCGAGTTTGAGTCCGAGCTCTAACACTCTACGACATGGATTTTCTTCTAACAGTGCTTCTAATTCTCCATTATTCAGTTGATTTTGCTGTCCTGGACTTTCTGCATCATTTAATTAAATATTTCCAGTTCGGAATTGCTGGAATTATGTGTTACAAGCACTGCACGACACAGAATTATCTTCCAAAGCCGCATAAATCATGTTCTAAGTTTCCGCAGCAATTTTTTACTTGAAAGAAGAAAAGAAAGCAATGCCTCAGATGTTGCTTTTCGAACGACATCGCGTCTATAACTGATTTTTCATTTAATATTTACAGTAGGCTCGTATATTTGTAGTGCCTCGTTTTGAAGTTGAAGGATTGCACTTTAAAATAACTTTGGGGCAAAAAAATCTGATTCGTATATGTTTTGCAGTTGATGAAACGTATGAGCGAAGAATTAAGTTGAGGATCTAATATAGAGCTTCACCGATAATTTTTTAAGAAACAGGTGTAATCATTAATGTCAAATATTTTATAAAAGATATAAAATTTATTGCTATAGGAATTAATTGTATAAACAATTTATTCAGAATTGTTTCAAAGTCAATTATTCTGGTTCGTTTATTGTTCCCGATTTAAATCCCTTAGATTACATTGTGTGAAGCAAGATGGGCTTTTAATTCAATAATATGAACAGACAATGCTTAAAACTGAGAGATAGCAGTTATTTCATCATAAAGATAATGGAGAAGAGAAAAGAATGGAATGGGACAGAATGTATATCCAGAAAAGAGATAAATATATCTTTATGGAGAAATGTCTATAAATGCAAAGGAGGATAGCGCATAGTGTGTTGCTGTGCAGGTTATTCAATGCTGTCCGATGAAACGATTATCTACCCGTAAGACCAACAGTAAGATCCTCAAGATCTGCATTTTAATGGATATTTTGAACAAAAAGCAACTTTAAAGCCAGCCTCCCTTCTTGGTCTAAATCAAAAACTCATTACGATAACTCCAACCAATTTTTCGGGGATGAGGAAGGTCGGGAGAGGGTGGGGACAATTTGAATATTATTTCTTGGCGTTGAACAAACCCAAAATCTAATTGATCACTGTCAAAGACGTCGCCCTTTTTTCATTCGGCTGCCGCACGAAAAGCAACAAGATTAAATACGCATCAAGATGCAAATTAGGTAAATTGCGTTGACGCCGTAGTCGACGGCTCAATCGTTTACCCATAGTCTTCAATCACACGACAACAATACTAAAAAAAAAACGACCCGAAGAAGGGAGTTAAAGTAACCGGGGGGGTTTGAAGGGAGAGAGGCTGTGATATGATGACCGATCCATCATCACTTGTCAAGCCAGCCATACTGCACCTGGAAAATCGTACCGAGAAAATCTTGCTCTTGTCGACGCCAGATGGCGCGCGGAACGCGTAGTGAATGAAGGGGAAGCAGGACTGGTAAAAAGGTTGAGAAGTTTTTAAATGTAAATTAAAAAACAAGAGTTGAAGGTAACAACTATGTAAATAAAACTTGAGGGAAAACACTCTCGTTTCCAACTGGATAGGGAGAGAAGATTTTTAATACTCGATTTGTTATTATACAGCATATTTTTCTAAATTATAATTCCGAACGAGAATTTTTACATATATATATATATATTATATATATATATATATATATATATATATATATATATATATATATATATATATATATATATATATATATATATATATATATATATATAAATATATATATATATATATATATATATATATATATATATATATATATATATATATATATATATATATATATATATATATATTATATATATATATTACTATTATTATTCACGGGTGGGCCCTGGTGGACCACGCGAAGTACAATTAGAGGCGTTTGTTGTTATTAGCCTTCCTTTGAGCCCATACTAATTTCATTCTTTCGCTATGAGCTTTTTTCCTTTCGTCTGACCAAGTTGTTCCAGTCTTCCTACATTTTTCTCTCTGGCCAACCTTGCAAACGTTAACCTTGTGTCTGAAACAGCCTCTATCCTAAATTTCACTTTGTGTAATATTTGCTGATCTTAGGTCCTCTTTAATTGCCGCAATCCATTTAATTATTTCTACTTTAGCTCTACTCCTATTTTCATAAAATTCGACTATTTGTCTAGTTAGCCTACTCGGATTCATCCGTTTGATGTGTCCGTAAAACTTAAGTCTTCTTTTTCTCATATCGCTATGTATATCTGTGTATTGTTTGATTTCTTGGTTTTCTCGAAGTCGGTATGTTGTGCTATTTATTTGTTTGGGGCCTAGGATTTTTCTTATGATTTTTCTTTCCTTCTTTTCAATGTCCTCGATGTCCCTCTTTCTATTCAAAATGAGTGTTTCTGCAGCATATAGACATTCTGGCTTAATAACCGTGTTGTAATGTCTCAGTTTTGTGTTTTTAGATAGGCATTTTTTGTTGTAAATATTTTGTGTAAGTCTTAATGCCGTTTCCATTTTTTGACATCTACCCTTATTGGCCGCTTTTTCCAACCCATTTTCCTTGATTATTTCACCCAAATATTTGAATTGAGAGACTCGTCTGATGTTACCATATTTTGTTTTTAGAAATGGTGTTCTTAATCTGTTGCAGGTCATGTTTTGTGTCTTTTCAAATGAAATTTGGAGTCCTACCATTTCTGCTGTTTCTTTTAGGATTTCAATCTGTTTCTGTGCCGTTAATACATCTTGAGCTAAAATTGCTAGATCATCAGCAAATACCAGACAATCAATTTTGATGCTGGTTCTGCCCAGTTTAATGGGCTGGTCAATATTCTGTGCCGACTTTTTTTCACGCCACTCCTGTATTACTTTTTCTAGAACACAGTTAAATAAGATTGGCGAGAGTCCATCCCCTTGTCTCACACCAGTTTTAATTTCGAAGGGCTCTGAGATGTCACCCATGAATTTAACTTTTGACCTCGTGTTAGTTAACGTTGCTTTAATAATTGCCAGCGTTTTCAGATCTAGTCCTTGTTCTTTCAAGATTCGGAATAAAGATTCGCGGTCAATAGAATCATATGCTTTTTTGAAATCCACAAATGTACAGACGAGATATTTATTGTACAGTTTTTGATGTCTTAGAATCATCTATAGATTCAGGATCTGTTCAGGGCAGGATCTGCCCGGTCGAAAACCTGCTTGATATTCACCAATGTTCGGTTCTAACTGTCCCTGTGCTCTGTCTAGTAGACATTGAGATAGAATCTTGTAACAAACTGGGAGAAGAGATATTCCTCTATAGTTGTTTACATCCGTTCTATCTCCTTTCTTATGTAGTGGATGGATTAGAGCATCTTTCCAGTCTTCCGGAATCCGTTCGGTTCGCCAAACTTCTTGTAGAATTTTGGTTATTTCCTTGATTGTACCTGGACCAGCGGATTTCAAAAGTTCAGCAGTGATTCCATCTTCACCAGAAGCTTTGTTATTTTTAAGCCGCTTGATTTGCCTAATTATTTCCTCTTCATTCGGTGGTAATGAATCTGGGTTTGTTTGTTTAGGGTTTAGTGTTGGTAATTTGTTTAAGGGCTCAGGACAGTTTAGTATTTGTTGAAAATATTTCGCAAGTTCTTTGCAATTGTCTTGGTTATTTAGAGCTAATTGTCCGTTTTCCTTTTGAAAGCATAGGCTCTGCGGTTGATAGCCTGTTAATTTAGTTTTAAATGTTTTGTAAAAGTTTCGAGTGTTATTTTTTTGGAAATCTTTTTCTATTTCATTAAGTTGATTGTTTTCATATTTTCTTTTAGTTTGTCTAATTAGCTTCGATGTTTCTTTTCTTACTTCCAAAAAAATGTTATAGTTTATTGCTTTTTTTTGACTGTTCCAATCTTTGAATGCTTTACTTCGGCTTAATACTGCTTGCTCGCAAACTTCATCCCACCACGGATGTTTTCTACGTTTTTGTAAAGGGACCAACCTTAAGGCTGTTTTAATAATTTTTTGTTTCAATTCTTGCCAGTTCTGTGCAGGTTGTTTATCAAGCTCTTCTGTTAGGGCTGGTTTTATTTTCGTTGGGTCAAACTTTGGTACTAGCAGCCCCTTTTGAATAAGTTTTCGCGGTTTTAAGCTAAGTTTGATTCTAGTCAAGTAGTGATCCGTGTCTATATTTGCTCCTTTCCTGACTTGAACATTCAAAATCTCTTTATAATTGGGGTACGAAATGGCAACATGGTCAATTTGAAATTCACCCATGTACGTGTTTGGGCACCTCCAGGTCTTTTGTTTTGTTATTTTCTTCTTAAAATGGGTTGACATTAATTTTAGATTAAACTGCGAACATAGTTCAACCAATCTTCTACCATTATGGTTAGTCCATTTATGAGCGGGAAAACTGCCGACTGTTTTCCTGTACTTTTTTTCTTTCCCTAGTTGGGCTTTGAAATCACCCAATAGGATTTTTACATGGTTAGAGGGAATTTTAGAGATAGTCTTTTCCAGAATTTCCCAGGACTTATTTACTTTTTCAGGATTAGATTTATTTTATTCGTTAACTGGGAGGTGTACATTGATTAATGTATAGTTTTTGTTAGCACACTTGAGGGATAGTGTCATAAGTCGATTATTTACTGGCTGGACATTTGTTATAGAACCAAAAATGTTTCTTGAGACAGCGAAAGCAACACCGAGATGTGGTGTATTTTTGAGTATTCTTTTGTCTGTTTTACTTTTAAAAAGTCTGTAGTTGCCGAATTCCAAGGTGTTATCATCTATCAATCTGGTTTCTTGCAAAGCTAAAATTTGGATTTTTTGCTGATTTAATGTTCGCCCCAATTCGTGTAGTTTTCCTGGACGCAGGAGAGAATTGATATTTACCGTTCTAAAGAATGTTTTTGTTTTCGGTTTCAGACGTTGGCCAGAGGTCTCCGACTCCCTCTGAAAGATTTTGCGTTTAAGCCCGGACGCCCCAGAATCCGAAAGTCCGGTTGTACCAGCAAAGCTGGCAGAGGATTGTCTACCTCCTGGAGTAATTTTGTAATTACTAGAACGCTTTATCTTGTACTTTGAATTAAAGGTTTGAACCATGACGGTTCAGAGGTTAAGACTGGAGGGGTTAGTTCCAGAATTTAAATATCAGCCGCACCACTGGTGAACAAACGCTGACCACTCAGCCGCTTGATACAAGTCAGATGCTAAGTGGATTTAGTTTTTTTTTGCCTTGCTTCGGGGCTGCTTATTTTGGGATATTCGCAGCTGTCCATTAATATCTAATGGAACTTTCACTATCCACCACCCGTGACCCGTCCAGTACCTTAGGCGAGGTATACTGGTATATATATATATATATATATATATATATATATATATATATATATATATATATATATATATATATATATATATATATATATATATATATATATATAATTATGAGATGTAAGAATATTAACATAAAGGATGATTATATATAGCCATTGCAGAATGATTATAAAAGTGACAAAACTTGTTTCAATGTGTTGCCACGTTGATGATGCGGTTCTTGCTGACTCAGAAGACAATATATACTGTACTGCTTTAATCAAACTGCAAAACAATGAAATATGGTCATTAACGCAGACAAAACCAAATGCTTAGTAATATCCAAAGAGGTGACAAGACAAGACACTGCAAATGATGCAAACTGTTGTAATTAAAATGATAAGAAGCACTCATGGGAAAATATTATATGATAGAATTAGAAGCGAGGACCTTCGACAACAAAGTAAGATACAAGACATAGGAAAGTGGGTATGACAGCGAAGAAAATGCTGGTATAAATACATGAGCAAAATGGTCAATAATAGGCTCAAAAACGCGAAATTGAACAATCCCGTCGGAAAAAGAACTCAGGCTACACCACCGAAACGCTTGCAAGTTGTCGAAATTTATAATCAAAATCAGTGTTCTGTGCGTCAAACTTCTAGAGCACTTGAGTTTGAACTTCGTGAGGTATTGCCAATTTATCGACAAATTCCAAATGCATTTCGCGCTGCTCGATATTAAAACAAGACAAATAACTGTGCGTTCCGAAGAAAATTTCGCCGCTGTGGCGGTGTTGATGCAGATCCAAATTTATTCGTCGATTAATTCCCTCAATCGATTTATTGAGGTAACAATTCTGTGTTCGCCGGTGAAACCAGCAAGTGTTAATCCCTTGGAAGCCAGCATAACTGAGACAATTGTGGACATAAAACCCCAATTGCTTGAAAAAGTGGTTGGAAATAGGATTGACAGAATACCCTTTAAATAATGAAATAATTTTTGTTTCTTTACCTTTTGACACCTTACATTTTGATCATATTACTAAAAGGTTTACAAATATGAAAATATAAAACTTACTGAAAATAATTTAATCCAAATACGTTCCTTCTAGTGTTTAACACTGCTATTGTATCTATACTGATATTTGTTTTACATGAACTCATCTTCAATCGAATCTCGAGAATATCTTGCTCATATCGTGCTCAAGTCTGAAGCAAAATTTGATCGAGTTGCTCGAAATTGTTGTCGCTAATTTTCAGAACGCACAAGAAGAATCCTGTTTATGAAAAGAATTGTTACGGATCACCAAGTGACTCAGGGGAGTTAAACTCGTAGTGAAGGCGCATCAGATGTTGTCTTGCTTTTTTTCCCGAGGGAAAATGAACAGTGTTGCCGGACCGAAAGCTAGTATCAGTACTTTATTTATACACCTCGTACATATATATATATATACAGAAACGAGATAGCAGTTTAAACAATAGGTGAGAGTATGTAAAAATGTTTCAAAGAACGTAAATATATATATATATATATATATATATATATATATATATATATATATATATATATATATATATATATATATATATATATATACATGTTATTTTAGCCAAGCTCTGGTCAGATCAGAGAAAAAAAGCGTTAATTTGTAATAAAAAATATATAATAGAGTGGAAATTAGGCAAGAAAAGTATTTCATTAAATATTTGTCATGTATATGTCCACAAACAATAAGAGTAGCAACAAAAAATATAAAATACTTTATTGGAAGTTACAGTTAGTTAAAAATTATAAAATGATCAAATCAGTTGAAAAAATTTAATCTCAGTTGCAATTCAAACAGCTCAATAACCTTCGTCGCTACCGTCTCTAGTCAGTCCAACAATTGGGCCCTGGGGCCACAAGCTACTGGGAGTGGACGCCTTCCACGACTTCAATTGCCAACTAGTCCAGGTTTAACACCTTAAGAATCAGTGTGGGATATTTAGAATTTTCTTAGAATATCGGCGAACCATTTTGATTTTGCAATAATAAATAATTTTAATTTATTCAATGTATAGTCTAGATGCATTAATTTGATTGATTTCACCAGAGTTTCTCAATATATAAGCTCTTGTGCATCTAATTTTTAAACTAGTTGATTTTTTTACCCAGATTTATAGGCTATTGAATTAATGACATTGGCTGATAGCCATTCTGTAGGTGTGCATATTATTCAGGTGATTGGTGAAAAGTTGTGGAACTGACAAACAAAACAAGATTTTTGAGAATTGTTACATCTCACAATTCAATATATTTAGACCAATATTTTGGCAACTGATTAATACTTTCAGTTTAATGCGATTTATCTAACTCTATAAATGATGTTGTTATCTCAGCTTTGACTATCATTTGGATTGAATCTTCGTCTTGCAAGCCATTTTTTCGGGTTTGAGAAGAATAAGAAATCCTTCGGAGCTAAGTCTAGTGAATACGGTGCATGTGGAAGCACTTACGTACCAACAACCTCTGAGTGTGTGCTGGCGCATTATCGTGGTGAAGGAACACTTTCTTTTGGGCCAAATGTGGACGTTTATCCTGAATAGCACCTTTGAATTAGTCCAGTAGGGAAGCGTAATATACCTCGGTGATGTTCCTGCCTATTGCTAGAATTGCCTATTGCTAGTCTATAAGCACTACACCATGAGTATACCAGAAAGCCGTAAGTATGAAATTTCGTGCAAATGGATCTGGTTTTACTTTCTTTGGAGCATTTTTGCGTGCTCTCACCTATTATTAAAACAGCTATCTGGTTTCTTGCGTGTAATAGCGAATACATGTGTCATCCGCTGTTATAAAACGTCAAAGGCACTTAACATAATTGCATTTAAATATGTCTAAACATTCTTGAGAAGTTTTAGTTCGAATGTGTCTTTGATCAACTGTTAATAAACGCGGTACTCACCGAGTTGAAAGCTTTTTGATAACCAAAATATAGTCTGTATAAAATCTGTCTGTACAAAATATAGTCTGTCTGCCAAAATCTATCGAGATGTTCACAGTATCAGCAACTTTGCGTTCGCGTACACATTGGGGATTTTTGTGACGAGTCTGTCAGCCGTGGCGGTTTTTTTGGGCGTCTCGAGCGTTCATCAGTAAAGTTTTTACATTTTGTAATTGTAAAGTAAAGCTTATGGATTTAAGAGTGGTCTAAAAATGCACTTAAATGCATTTCCATTTTGAATAAAGAAGAAATGACAGCGGTTAGAAATTTTTGATTGCTTAAATATGCTATAACATATTACGTTATGTACAGGGTTTCCCAATAAGAGCGAGATGATTTGAATTTGAAATAAAACACAGAAAATTCGGGCGAAAATGGTGCTCATTTATTTATTAGATGGTATATTTTAAACCATTTATGATTGAAATAAAATATCGTTCAAGTGACCACCTCGACTCTTCTTGCACTGGTTGATCTGATTGGCCCAATTTTCGATAACTCGGTGGAGTATATCGGGTGGTATGGTGACTGTGGTTGGTTAAATTTTGGCTTCAAGTTTATCAAGAATCTTGGGTTTGTTGGCGTAAACCTGTGATTTAACATAGGCCCAAAGATTTTCTGTCGTCTAAAGGTGACATGACAATGGCCATTCCGTGAAAAGACCGATTCTTCGAATTGATTGCTCAATAAGTCCATCGTAATGCGTACTGTGTGGCAAGTTGGGCTATCTTCTTGAAAATATAGTCCGTCCGCGTCAATTTTCGGAAAGACTAATTCGAATAACATCGGACGATAGTGTTCGCCATTCACAGTGAAATACAGCCCGGTAATGCCACTGTACCATAATCAACAGTACCAACACAACAAACAGTAATTATTTCGGAATGTAATGGGGCCTGATGAATCACTTGTGGGTTTGACTCACACCAATAATGACAATTTTGCTTACTGATGTAGCCGTTTAACCAAAAATTAGCCTCATCGGAGAAGATTTTGCGATGAAAATCCGGATCGTTTTCCATTGCTTTCAATGCCCAATCTGTGAACTCCCGATGTAATGACGTATGGGTGTAATGACGTATGGGTGTAATGACGTATGGGGCGACGTAATCTTGTATGGGTGAAAACCGAGATCCAAACGCAAAATACGCCAGGTGGTCATCCTGGATCAGTCCAACTCTTGAAAACGGCGCGGAACAGATACATTATCCTTCTCGGCAACACTTTTACGAACAGCCGCGATATTTTCTTCATTATGGCCACTCCGAAGTCGTGACGGTGGCTTTTCGTTATGAAGACTAAACTCACGTTCAAACTTATCAAGTATACGGCGGATAGCTTGATAAGAAGGAGCAGAATGACGACCATGTTTTGAACGAAATGCTCTTTTAGTAAAAGCAAAACTTCTTGAATTGTGATAACATGTTTGGACAATTTCTAAACGTTGTGATAACGAAAACTTGTTTATGGCGAAATGGCAAGCGATCTAAATAAATGGTAGTCAGAAAGTGCAATTTAGGAGAGTTCGGTGGATGGATCAATATATCGCAGTCAAGTTGTAATAGTTTTATGTTGGGTAGTAAAAGCCATCTGTGATCCCGCATTGTCTCGATAGAACGCAATATCACTTCTTTGGTTAATTCAAACTTCTTCTTGTCAATTGCTCACTTTGATTCACTTCGTGAGTAACAGTATTTCTCTGAAGTAATGGTCTGGGTTTAGTGTAACAGCTTACAAGTTCAATAAACAATGCCCTTCAAGTTCCAGCAAATGCATAGCATAACCTCCTTCGTATTTAAATTGGCTTTTTACTGGTTGAACGGGCAATAATCGAATGCGCTTGACATTAATTCATTTTTCATCATCTGTACCCAGTCACTTTAAAACTGGATCAATTTCGTTGCGCTTCAATAGAGAATCTCAAGCAAAACTTTGGTCTATCAAATTTTTAACTCATACGTCGCATATAAAGGATCTACCATTAGGGATGATGGAACTTTGCCAGCTCATGGCGGTCATATTTGTTTACCGATTTTTATACGTCTTGTCAGTTGTTTTTCAAAAGGTTTGCAATTAAATCATGGTTCGTTTCACGTTGGAAGAATGTTTGGACATAGTTCAACATTGTTATGTTATTTGTTTCACAAAATTGTTACACAAATTCGCGGTCCTCTCGTGCTACTCAACGAACAATTCAGACTCATCGTGGTATTTCTCGTGGTAGTTCTTCTGAACTGGCTATTGATCGTGTTATTAAAACATTTGAAAGTGAGTTTACTCTGCATGATAGTGTGGTGCCTATACGACAAAAAAGCCAGAAGTGTTAAGAATATTACCGCCGTTCAAGCAATGGTAGGAATTGAAGCAGAAAATGATGAACCTGATCCGCAAGGATCAGGTACGGTGGAAGGTTATTATTGAATAGATGTTGATGTTCTTCGTGGCTGGTGTGTTGTCGCTGAAGTTAGATGTTGAATGAGATGGTGTTCTTCTCGGTTCTTTTTCTGTTGATGATGTTGTGGCGTATTCTCTTTGTTTTGTTAGTGTTATTCTAGTTGTTGTTTTCTGTTATTCTGTTGTTTGGTAGCTCGGGACGGATGGATTTGATGGTGCTGCCGATCCCAGAGCATCGATGCTTCACCAGTGTCGGGGCTAAGGCTAATTCTCTTGGTTAGGTTTGAACCGCCATCCGCCTACGGATGGCGACTTCAGGGGTGTCCGCTCACTAGGTCGGAACAAACCTCCGCTGCTGGAACTGCCAACAACCACTGTTGTCTGCCACTGGTGACTGGTGACCACTGATGACCAGACAAAACACGTCCGATCACCTCGGAGTACATCTCCGAACTCGCCCGCTCGCTAGAGTTAGGCCTCTCACTAATGACAACTTGGCAAATTTCGAGCTTGGGCTTAAGCTTGCATCTGTATAAGATGGTATTGACCCAAGAACAAGCCAACCGACTATCGTATTCGTCGTGAATTTGCTGAATGGGTCCTCGAAATGATGGAAGCCGACAACGAATTTCATCGCAAAGTCATCTTCTCGGATGAGGTTCATTTTTGGCTCAATAGCTTTATCAATAAACAAAATTATCGGTATTGGTGCGAATCTAATCTACACGTGATATATGAGAGCCATTTGCATCCGCAAAATATCACAGTTTGGTGTGGATTTTAGCACGGAGGAGTCATCGGTCCATATTTCTTTAAAAATAAGGAAGGAGCCACCGTTACCATCAATATCGAGCACTATAAGGCAATGCTGGAATGCTATATTCAACACAATGGTGCACAACTTCATGGTTCCCAAATAAACATGGGCTTATTACGGGCCAAGTTCGGCCACTCGTTAATTTCACGAAATGGCCCCATCGCTTGGCCGCCGAGATCATAACTCACCAGTGTCGGGGCTAAGGCTAACTAAGGCTTAACTCCTTTAGATTATTTTCTTTGGGGGCATCTGAAAACACGGGTTTATAGTAATAAACCCGCGATTATTGACGACCTGGAAACTAATATTCGTCAAGCCATAGTCGCCATTTAGCCCGAAATGTGCGCCAAGGTAATCGGAAATTGGCGTGGGCGGATCCGGGTCTACAAAAATAGCCGTGGTGGCCATTTAGCTGAGATCTTGTTCGAATCATAAATTGCATGCCTGAATCTCTTAAATAAAGCAATCGGAACCGATTTTGGGCAAAAATTATGTATTTTATTTAATTTTGAATTTCCATTATTCTTATTGGTAGACCCTTTACATCGGTCGTACTAACCATTCCAAGTTGATGCCTTAACACTGTTAACTGGCTGATTCCAAAAATTTGCATGCAGATCACTTTCTATTAGTGCCAGATTTCGTTGCCATCAGCTTCGGACGGTCATTTAGAACGTGGTGCATGACTAAAATTAAAATTGTTTTTACGAAATTTTATGAACCGCTTACAGCACCCTCACCGGATATAGCACATTTTTGATTTTGTGTCTGCGATGCATTCCTGCCTTTTCGGAAATAAAAAAGCACACTGTGTCCACAATGTTCCTTATTTTCTTCTATACACAACCAAACACAATTTGTTTCCCAAGTATTCGCTGAAATTCCTTCTTCTCAACAATATTAAAACTTTGCATGTGTGAAGTGGATAACACTTCGGTTTTGCGATGTCATGGCATTTAGCGCCAAAAATTGGAAGAACTCTTGCATCAACCCAATTTTAGCAAACAATTCACTTGATAGACTGATGGTTGGTAATATTGCTTATTGTTTACTCAATCATATTGCAATTGCTAATGATGTTAAAAAAATATGACGCTATTACTTACGTGCGATTTCAACCAGTTTTTTCCATTGGGCATTCTATGAATTAATGACAAATTTTTATTAATTGGCTGTTCTGTGCTTTTACACAAATGCATAATAACAACCTCAATTTTTTATGTCAGGTACTTATTAAAGAGAACATAAACAACTATTGCCCTTTAATTTACTACCCTTGTTCATTCAGACGGTGAACGAGCAATGTTCTAGCTACAAAGAATCTAAACACATTTTGTCAGTATCAATTACCTATGACAATGAATACAGCAAACTGAATCAGCAGTCTCTCGCTGTGCTAAGAGGGTTGATGCAATATTTCCCCCCTGCCCCTTTCCGCACCCACCAAATATTCCTTTTAACCCCCTCCTGGCCGTACCATAATCGCGTCTAGCCGAAAGGATAACAGATGTATTGTGGATCGTAAAAAAGCCCTTCAAAAATGGGCATTGTGAGTGCGAGAGAGGGACACAGGGCCTGCAGGGCCATAACAGTAAAAGTATTATTGGCAATTGTAATCCTATACCATGCAGATACGTCATAACGCTGAACTGGGAAAATAATAGAAAAATAAAATTGGAGCTCGGATATATGTGTGTTTGTACTGGGGCTTTGTGACTTTTATTGGTCAGATGAAAGGGGAGTCGAATTTCTTGAAAGAACTACGTTCTTTGGTTGAATGATGGAAGAAAATGGGTTTGTATTTCGCGTTTGTTTTTTTCTGGCTGGGATTGTAAATGTGATTAAGGAATATAATAAAACACATACAATAAGGAATGTATTAAAAACAAAGTAAATATTAATAAGCGTTAATACTAATGATTAAGAGAATAAGAGATAGAAAGGAAGAGTAAACACGTAGAAAGTGGCGTTTCTTTACTAAATCCGAATTTGGTTGATATCAAGTCGTTGAAAAACGTGAAAGTGAAATTCACAGACAAAGTTCAGTGTATATACGCCAATAAAAGAGAATACATAAACTAATAGGTTGTTAATAATAATAGACAACACTAGAAAGATCCAAAATCCTATTGAAGAAAAAATACCGTAATTTAAAGAGAAGAGAGAGAAGAAAACTAATATCTATGTATTAACGGACGTCACTCGTGCAAAAAAATGTAATACTGAATAAACTGATAATAATTAAAAGTGAAAAAAAGTATAGTATCGATGAGGGTGACAAAAAAAGGAGAACTACAAGAGACTTAAAGTAAGCAGTTGTCAATAGTAAGAAAACCTCAATGTCGTAAGCCAATCTATATAAGAAAAAGAAGCTATGCTGGAAATGACGAAATTCATGAAAGTAGGCAAGAAAGATGTTAAAAGAGGCATACAACAAATTAAAAAGAAACAAAAGCAGTTTAATGAAGAAATTAAACGTTTAAGGTGGCTTTTCTTTTCTTAAACTTTATTGGAGAAAAGAAATGAAAACAAAGAAATTAATAGGGAATTACAAGATATAAATGTTAAGAAAGTGTTATGGCGATGAAGCTGTGTTAAAAAAAATACAAGTAGTACTAAGACGTTGGGGATGGTACACTTTAACCAGTGAATAAAACATTACCAAAATCAAGAATCTTGTACTGAGTACCCGCCGATTAGGTATTAGAATCTAATCGAAAAAAGTCTAAATCTAAGACAACACAATACATGGTTTTTGAATCACGATAACGCCCCATCGAACACCGCAATAATTATTCATCAATTTTTCGCTAAAAATCAAACAAATACTGTTCCACAAACACCATATTTATCAGCTATGGCATCATGATCCCTCGATTGAAGAAATCACTTCGTGGGTGCCGTTTGAGTCAATAGAAACCGCCAAGAGCACTCGCTGGCCGCTTTATTGGAAATACCAGAAGTGGAGTACATAAACTTAGTTTCGAAAACTAGCAAAAACGTTATGTTTGCAAAACAAGTGTATTGCAGTGTGAGAGGATTACTTTGAAGGAGACAAAATATATTTGGATGAATAAATACATTTTTTGTATTTTATTTATAAAATTACTTTACTTTTTAATCTTAGTAGTACAAACTTTTCTCATGTATTATAAAAGCGGAAAACAGGAGTTATTTTGATGTCGTTTTTCTTTAGATGGTGCAAACAAAATAATGTTTGTTCCAATCTAACAAAATTATGGTGCCACTCCTGTGGATAAATAAAATTAGGCGCCAGGAATATAAACCCAGCCAGATAAGAATGAAGCTTCTGTATTATGATTTAGTTGCATCTCACTGTAATATGTTTGTTATAACGGTATTTATGGACGTTCTATTAAAAACATTACATTATTTTTATGTAGAATGATTTGAAATTTCTGAGAAGAACTTTTGAAATGTTCTTAAAAATTGACTACGTCCCATCGTCGTGTTTATTTGAACACTCAATTTCGGATCGAACGGAATTTAGTTTTTTGTTTGATTGGTCTCTTAAAGTATTTTTTGAAAATTAAATATAACATTTTTATAGCCATTTATTACATATAGCCATAGTTTCAGCATATATTTGGTTTGTTTTGTTGCAAAAAAAGGAAAAGTTACACGTTATTGTCGTTTAATGTCAAAGTTTACCTACCATCATTAATTTTTCACGCCATAACACGTTTTAAACGATTCGCCTCACTATTAAGAAATACATGATTAATTGTTTTATTAAATTAAATGTTCAAAATGTCCACCCTGAGTTTACGCAACCCTAGCACCGTTTTTACCAATTTTCTTGACAAAGTGCTCGCATATTTCTTATCTGGTCGGCAGCACCAAAAATACGTTCTTTTTAATACGAGGTTCTCCGTAAATAAGTATGTCGTGATATTCGTGTACAGAATATATTTTTGGTTTTAAAGAGAAGTTAAATATTGCATTGACATACACTGAAATTATTTTTTTTCTCGCCATTTTGAAATAACACTCTTATAGTGGTGATCATCTCAATTGGTTAATGCGATCTTGCCACTGTATTGATTTTGGTTGATGTATGGTGTGATTGATTATAAAAACAAATATTTTAACAATGAATGTTCATTAGTTTATTTGTAGTTTATTCGTTAAGCAACAAGCAAGTAATATATAAACCGAATATAACAATTTTTTACTTTTTTATCTATCACTTTTATAAAAGTGATAGGTAACAAAGTCTTATTCGGTTTAAAAATGAATTATCACAAAATAACGGACAGATCAATCAATAATTTAAAAGAAGTAATATTTGGCAAATATTCTTTTATACATAGTTTCTTAAAGCGTTAATTCTTATAAAGCTTTTCGATAGGTGATTTAATAACTTACCAAGTAGCGTTTTTTTGTTTTAAATATTAACTGAAACCCTTATAACGGTAGGTGTCTGATTATAGATTTATACAATTTATTTTAACTTATGGATTTTCCTTTCCAAAAGTTAGTCTCTACTAGTCTACTAGTTTCAAGCAATTCAATTCATTTTTTAACTGCTGCTTCATCACTTGTTATTCCCATATTATACGTGGCCTTCCTATTATATTCTTGATCTGGCAATCTTGAGCCTGATTATTCTAGAAGTCGTTCATTTTGTAACGGTGTACTGACTAACCAAATTGTTTTTCTTCAATTATTCTTCCTGTACCAAACTAGTAACTTTTTGACGATTTCTCCTTAGATTTTGTTTTTCTAAAAGAAAGAAGCTATTACGTATTCGGGACAATACTCTTCATGCGTTTCTAGATGAGTTAAATTTGCTTGATGCTATATAACATCTTGCTAATTTAACCTATTTATTCTAATCATACTAGTTTATGCCAAGTAAGTTTCCAAATTTTACAAAAACGGGAGCATTACATTATTGTGATTTATGCTAGTCTTTGGTATATCTATCCGTTATTTTTTATTGGTCAGTCGTGTTCATTTAGACGTGACATTTATTATTATAACCGACCGCGGCAGCCTCGTTTTCTAAGTTGATTTGAATTATCTTTATTAATTACAAGAGTACTCAATGCCCCTCAATGACGGTAGTAACCAGGCTGGGTGAGGCCGGATGTCTTCCGAAAGGTTTTCTACGTTGAGTACTAATTTTACGCTATGCTGTTCGAAAAACATAAACTAAAGTTTTATAACCCATTAGGATTGGTTAGCCGTGGCTGAAGCGATAGCTGATGAGTGTGATTTGGAGCTGTAGGCCCAGTTGCTGTATAACCATCATAGTAGACAAGTATCTAACATAAAAAATACCATACCATAAAAAACCTAATCTTAATAAAATATGCGAAGATTGGATTTAATAAGCTTTGTTATATTTTCTGTGGTATATACAGATTGAACAGAAACACCTTTTTTGGAACAGAAGAGTACCTAATCTAGTTTCTAGTCTAATATGCAATTTATGTTTTTCGATCCTTCGGCTGTAGGACTATTTTCTTGAGATCCTGAAGCTGCAACGTCGTTGTTTTACGTTGTTTTCCAAAATGTGCGTAAATTTCTCCAAATTTTTTAACTTCTACCTAATGGGCATATTCTAAGAGGTACATCTTTTAGAAAATACAGATGCATTCTTTAGAGAACACCCATGCAGAAGCATAGGAAGCAATTCTGGAGCCTTTCGTGTCCGCGTTGAAAAATGTTAAGAACCAAAGTATACAATTAAAATTTTCCTTGAAATAGTTAGTTAGTTTCTCAAAACTTATTATTTAATAAGTTGTTTAAACTATAATTTGGACGTTGCGCTTTAGAAATTCAGGTTGAGGTTAAAAACTTTGGATTTCGTTTCTTTGAATTAAGACAATAACTAGAAAATCTATTTAGTCTTGTTCTTATATACTTTCTCTCTCTCTTATTACTATAAAATTACTAATAAATTTAGATGTAGACAAGTAGTATTGGAATATATGCCGATGTATATATGTTGGCAATATTTTAACAAATAAAATTCCGTATTGTGTATATTAATTGGAATGAAATGTGAAACGGCCTTTATTAATATTATTTTAACTCGATATAAATAATACTGGGTAAATAAACAAATTTTGAATGTTGTACCTGAAAATATTCCGAAAAATGGAAAAACCTTTTAGAGCAGATATATTGAGTTGTAGAAGAATATTAAGAATAGGGATAAGCAATATATTTAGATCAATACATTCATGGCACGCGTTGTATTAAATTCGTTATAATGATTTATAATTTAAGTACAAACACAATACATGACTACTTTTTCATCTATACTGCTCTTCCCTATTACGAAAAACGTCGACGTAAACTTCAGTTCGGTCCATAGCCGAGCAAATAAAAAATCAGACCTTCCCCGCCCTTCCGACGACTTAACCTGATTTAGCGGCCATATTTCTCCCGGACTATTCCGGTCCCGGAACACCATATAAAACCCAATTACGTTGGCCGCTTCCTTTATTGCGCGTGTGTTTCCGACGCCTCTATCGTACGACCCCGACACTTTATTAAATGTTCTGAGACCGATAAGGCAATCCGACTTATTTCGGCGTGAGGAGGGGAGGCGATCGTAATTTTTACGACTGCCCTAGAATACACGACGTCCGGTTATCTCCTTTTCAGAGAGCGGAAGACCACCAGCAACACAACTGAATCATTACAAAACAAATATACAGTTCACTTATATTAGCATACTGACTGACATATATATATATATATATATATATATATATATATATATATATATATATATATATATATATATATATATATATATATATATATATATATATATATATATATATATATACACAACTAATTAATTAGTTGATCCAGATCGATTCGTTATACAGGGTGTAAAGCAAATTACTTTCTCCGTTTAACCAACGATTCTTCACATAATTTGAAAGGAGAAGTTCTTTACAAGGGTCAAGGTTACAAGGTTTTTGCGCACAAAATTTGCAAAATTATTAAATTATTAATCGAAAATATTAATTGGTTATTACTTAACAAATAATCTAATGAACATTACTTAAAACATTTTATTTTTAAATTAAGAATTACCTCAAATATCAGCCAATGTCAACGTCGCCTGAATTCAAAATCACGACAACATTATTTCTGTGTGCCAGTGCGCCTATTTAAGCTCAATATAAAATAAAAAAAATAAAAAATATATTCTGTTCGCGAATATCACGAGATTTTTCTAATTTACGGAGAAACTCGTATTAAGAAGAACGTTTTTTTGTTGCCGCTGGTCAGATTAAACTCCTAGGACTTTTTCAACATATTCGGGAAAGCTTCTTAAAATGGTGTCAGGTTTGCATAGACTTAACTGGTGGACGTTCTGAACATTTAATTTAATAAAACAATTAATTATATCACAACATATTAATAAGCACATTAATTCTTTTTAATATGATGTAAATCATTTAAAACGTTGGTGTGAAAAATTAGTACTAGTAATTTCAACTTTAACATTAAATGACAATTGTGTGTAAGTTGTCCTTTTTTTGCAACAAAACAAAGCAAATTTATTCTGCAACGTATGAAATAAATGGGTATAAAAATATTATTTTATATAAATAATACTTTAAGATGCCAATAAAACAAAAAAGTTAATTTTCCTAACAATTGGTATCGTCGCCAATTGTCGAAAATTAAAAGAAGTTCTGACTTGTTTTCGGTGGAAATGGTTGCATTTTAGATACATATTTTTAGGAAATGTTTTATGAGAAATGATATATATATATATATATATATATATATATATATATATATATATATATATATATATATATATATATATAGAATTCTTGGTTAAAATTACGATAGTCATTTCCCTTACACCCTGTATATTGAATGTAATGACTTCAATTTTGATATTGTTATTCAAAACAGTGGATTTTACCCAACGAATGTGCCCGGAGAAGACAAAGACGCTTTCATCGGTCGAAAAGGTCATGGCCACTGTGTCCTGGATTCGCAAAGCATCGACCATTTGAAATAGGGAAAGACGATCACAGGAGAAGTCAACTTGCGCTATGAATTGATTCTGTATCCATCCTATTCTTTGGACTTGTTCCTCTCCGACTTCTTTCTCTTTCCATACATGAAGAAATGACAAGCTGGAAAGAAATTCACATCATGTAAAGAGATTGTTAGCAAAAAATAGGGCTATTTTGCAGAATCCAACGAGTCGTACTTTTTGGAAGACATACAAAAATTGGATAATCGGTGGGCGAAGTGTATCGAGCAAAAAAGAGACTACGTTGAAAAATAAATCCATTTTCAACCCATAAACAATATTTCACTTCCAAAGTATCTAAGTTTTCACTCTGCTCTCGTATATTTCAATAAAATATTGTTTTCGTGGATGAGTCTGCCGATTCCCACAAGAAATTTAATACAATCGTCCAGTAGTTGATGAGGCGTTTCCTAAACGAAGAAAAAAAAATAAAAAGAATTACGACTCTTCGGATATGATCCAAGAAATGAAGGTAATAAATCAAAGTGGCTTCGATTTGTCCGGTGGCGTATTGGACGTTTGGGGGAGCCGCTGGAATCTGATATTTACGCCGGACGTCGTCTAATGGATCGAGATGTCAGCAAACACGAGTCACAGATAGACCCTTTGCCGTATTTGCGATGAAATTGACCCTTAACTCTATTTGACGTGCGCCAGTAATGGAGAACGTGTTTTGTTCGTTCAGGTTTGAGATCTTTATAACGGGAGGAAATGGATATGGAGTAAATGGTAGCAGGAAACGAAAGATTCCTTTCATGGAAAACTGGTTTTATGTTGTTTTTTTTTTGTTTTTTATAATATTATAATTCAATATTTATTGTTTTCTTTTATATATACTGGGTAACAAGAAAAAGGCAATACCTTGGATACATATTTGAATCAAAATGGAAATATACTCAATGTAATAGGTGTAATGTACCCATAATGTAATGTAATTTTTTTTATTTCCCTTTTTGTAAAATGAGGGTGATTATAATTTTGTTCTTCGATTGCAGTTTTAATAGCTGTCGCAGTAGAAATTTGAAAAAAATCCTACTGAAGAAAATTGTGGATAATCAGGAGAATACGGTGGGTGAGGAAGTACTCCCCTGTTTAACTTTTTGATGTTCTTCTTAGGTGATTCTGGAACTATAAAGTCTTGCATTCTCATGCTGCAAAATAATACCTTTTCGATTAATCAGTCTTGGGCATTTTCAAATCAAAGCCACGTTTATTCTATCAAGCTAAACCCAATAATATTGAGCATTTATGATTCAGAAGCTTATAGTGAATAATTCCTGTAAAATATCACCATTTGACAGTAACCCTTTTTAGGGTGAAGACCTGATTTTGGAGTAGGTAAAAGTGGTTGTTCTGATATTAACCATTATTTTTTTATGGGAATTGATGTCAAAAATCCACTTTTCATTTCCAGTGAAAATGTGTTGAAGAAAAGGATCTCTATATAACCTGGATAAAAGTGCACTGTAGATGGTTATTCGTTGAATTTTGTTTTCAATCGAAAGCTAATATGGCAACCACATTTTTTCTCTTTGCACTTTGTTCAGTTGATTTAAACATATTGGGACCATGATGTTTTAACCTTTGAAGGTAATTCCTGTATGGTTTGTTTGGGACCAGCTTAAATTTCAGCCAGCAATAGATCAAATCATACAGGCCATCCAGATTTTATGCCATCGAAATCACCGTTCTTTTTTTTTAATCATTTTTTTTTAACCATTTGTGGCATTGATAGCAACTTATCCACACTTATCTTTCATTTTTACAAATAGGGTTCACCTACTTTTTTCAAAATTTAACAATAGTACACTAAAAATCATTATATTTAATTAGAATATAGGTTATGTTATGTCAAAAGGTATGCAATTTTGCTCCCGCCGTTTTTTTCAACATTTTTGCTTTATTGCAAAACACTAGTTATAGATTTACGATTGAAAGTATTGTCCGTCGTTGGCCACTACTTTCCCTCATCTTTCAGGCAGCATTCGAATCCCGCGTTGAAAAAACTCATCTTTTGAAGCGATCCACGAATCAATCCAATTTTTGACTTCTTCATAAGACCGGAAGTGCTGGTCAGCCAAGCCATGTACCATCGACAGAAACAGATGATAGTCAGAGGGAGCAACGTCTTTAGCATACGGTGGGTAGGGTAGGACTTACCATTTCAACATTTCCAAGTATGTTTTAACCACTTTTGCAACATGGGGTCAAGCATTGTCATGGTGCCAAATCAGTTTATCGTGTCTTTCGCTGTATTGCGGCCGTTTGTCTTTTAATACTCAGCTCAAACGCATTAATTGCGTTCTATAATGATCCCCTGTGATTATTTCAGACGGTTTTAACAGCTCATAATATACTACACCAAACTGGTCCCACCAAATACAGAGCATGACCTTGGAGCCGTGAATATTCGGTTTGGCGGACGGCGTGGAAGCGTGGCCGGGATATCCCCATGATTTTCGAGGCTTTGGGCTATCGTAATAAACCTATTTTTTGTCCCCAGTCACAATTCGATGCACAAATTCCTTCCGTTTTGCCTTCTTTTGTCAGATGACACCCAATATCCTTGCTTCTGGATCATTCCCAGGTCTTTGAGGCGTTTTGAAATTGCTTGTTGAGTCAGTTCCAATGATCTTGCCAACCCTTCTTGACCTTGACATGAGTCTTCATTAAGCAATGCCTCTAATTCTTCATCTTCAAAAACTTTCGCTCTTCCACTGCTATGCCGATCTTCGATGTGAAAATCACCGCTCTTGAAGCGTTGAAACTACTCACGATACGTTCTTTCACTCATAGCGACCTTACCATAAGTGTCTGAGAGCAATTGGTGAGCTTTAGCCGCAGATTTCTTCATATAATAGAAATAAATTAACACCTCCCGCAAATGATGAGAATTTGGCTGATAAACTGACAGTTTTAATTGCGAATAACTTTATGATGTAAACACAAATCGACTACTGGTGCTATGGGTTTATGTTTACAAGATGCCCAAAAGTATTGCACGCTATCTATGATGTATTTATTTTGACGACTACTTACTGCTAACGCCATCTATAGGAAAACGGCGGAAGCAAAGTTGAATACCTTTTAAGTTAAATTAGTCGCAATAGATGGCAATGTTTTTAAAATTAAAAAAAAACGACATTACTTATGCTTGTTTATCGGTACTCGATTAGCCAGCGAGATCATCAGATTTATCACCGATATAACAAGTATAAGACAACATTGATCGAACTCTTGAAGAATTGTTTCAGCTGCCAGCAAATTTAAATGAATTTGAAGCATTTATATAGGGCGACTAGAATACCTTGCTACAAGAAGATATAGGTCATCTACCCACCCATATCAATCCATTATTAATTTTTTTCTAATCAATTTTAATTAAATCTAATTAAATGTTGGTATTAAATTTATATGGAATGATCATTATTCTCGTTTAAGAAACTTTGCTCTCAATTGCTTGCGATCAATTGAAAGTGTTCGTTAGATGATATTAAAGCGATTGAAAATAGTGGTGCTGGGCGCTAAGCAGTGTGACGAAAAAGCGGACTTTTCGGCCAAATTTACAAGTGATACAATTTGCCTGCTATTGCTTTCAGTATACCTTTTTTCTTTGTCCTAAGTTTTATCAATAGAAGTCAAATAGTCTGCAAAAATAGTCTGAACAGAAAATAACATCCCGTGTAAGACCATACTTTATCTCATGAATGATTCAGAAATACTGTGTTTGTATAGATATTAGGCATCACAGTAGAAATTTTCATCTCATATTCATATTACTTTGGGTTTTTCTAGTTCCTGGCTGAGCAGGTTTCTCAGGTTTTACGATACGTCTCGAAAATAAAGCTTCACCTGTTGGGCAGAAATCAAAATTTAGACTAAACTGTAGTAGGACCCAGCTAGAATAAAATAGACGACAAGCACGGTAGAATATACTAAAGTAGACGTGGTTTGCTTGAAGCAATCCTCTAAGTTGTCGATGATGATATGGATGTAGGCCTTCATGTTCCAAAATTCGCCAAATAATCATCAGTGGTGCTTCAATTTGCCTACTGATTCGACGTACATTGATAATTGGATCCCTAGTAGCACTATCTAGTACTTCAATCTAAGTATGTTCAAATTACTTTGAATATGCAAATATGTATGGCAAATTCACTCCTCTGTCGAAAAGATAATCACGTAATTCGCATTCTTGAAACTGAAAAATGTTCTCGAAGTACATTTCTGCTTGTCATGTTGCAATAACCATAAATGAAATGTAACCATAATAAATTTGAAACTGAAAATAAAATTTAAATGCACACTTGTTATTCTCAAAGAATTTTATCAGAATGGTGTTTTTTTCTAGTGAAGCTGATGTTGGCAAATTCACTCCTGTGTCGAAAAGGTAATCACGTAATCCGCATTCTTGAAACTGTCTGCATACTTCCAGAAATGTTCTCTAAGTACACTTCTGCTTGTCATATACTCCAGTTGCAATAACCATAAATGAAATGAATATCCGCATACTATTGAGTACTAACTCATTTGAAACTGAAAATAAAATTGATATTCACACTTGTTATTCTCAAAGAATTTGATCTGAATGGCGTTTTTTTCTGGTGAAGCTGATGTAACATGGCCAACTAGCCTAAAAATTTGTGAAATAAGGTAAATTTTTATTTGGTTTACCAATCTGATTATTGATTGTTTATAACTTCATACGCTTATAACTTTGGAACGCATATATATTGACCTATCAGTTTTGTGGTTTTCGTTTTAGAATTTAGTCTGTTTTATACTCCCAAAATTTGAACATAATTATACAGATCATCCTGTATAAAAGCTCAAAATTGAACTATGTTTTGGTTAATTCATTTAATCTTAAAAATTAGAACAAACATTTATTTAGATATGCAATTTATTACATTTCACTCAAGTTTAATCCGAGTCCCTTCCTCGTATCCATATATAACAAAAAGACATATGAACGATATAATGTGAATTCTCAAAAGGGAAATTAAAAGACAATCTTCTGAATCTCCCCGGAAACCGGCGGTGCTATAAAGGAAAAGAAATTGGCGCTGAGCGTCATTTCTAAAAAATTCCCATAATGTTTCTAATGCCTCGATGGGGCAATTGCCGTTTTTCCGAAACAAGAGAGAGAAGCGCCCCGCCGCCAAATTGTTGCACCCCCTTCCGCCTCGCGTTCTCCTTTTTCTCGCTTTTAATCTCGGATTATGAATCTTTTACTTATTCCCGGAGGATTACCTGACTAGCCTCCGGGATATATTACTTTTTTCTCTCTTCCATTCCAAAGTGACTTTTTAATAACTTTTCTTCGGTCCTAATCGAATCAGAATCTTGTTATTGTTCATACGTTTCAAACAGTGGCGTCACATCACATACAGATGATTTGGCCTATTGTGTGTATGTGGGTGTATATATATATATATTTTTTTTCTTATACTTTTTCTTATATGTAGCCCCAGAAAAACAAATCAATGTGGTTTAGGTCCGGAAAACGAGGAGGCCACTTAATTGAACCCCGGCGCCCAATCCACCTTTCGGGATGCTATCTGTTCATGTTCAAACAATCCTGTACAGGACGAGCATAATGCGCTGGGCAACCATCTGGTTGAAACTTCATTTCTCTGTAGATATTGAGTGGTATATCTTCTAACAAAGTCTGCAAATCATTGTGGAGAAGATCCAAGTAGTTGGCGCTATTGAAAGTTTTAGGTACAACAAATGGTTTAATTATTTGTCCGTTTAAAATTGCGGTGCACATATTAACTATAAATTGATACTGGAGCCGGTCGTCACGCGTTAAATGCGGATTTTCCGAGTGCCAACTATGTAAGTTTTTCAAGTTTAAATAACTGTCTTTCTTAAACGCCGATTCGTCAGTTCATAAAATTTTGTTTAGAAATTGCGGATTTTCACGTTTTCTCGTGCAAAAATCGATTTTGGGAGTGTAGTCACGAGGTAGCAAACTTTCTACACGTTGCACATGACACGGGTGATATTCGTATCGTTTTAAAATTCGATGAGCAATACTTTTCGGTATTTCAGTGCTTCTTTCGATCACACGTACTGAACGGCTGGTGTCATTTTGGATTTCATTTAAAACCACTTCGTTTCGAGGTCTCCCATCGGCCGTACGAGCATTAAACAATCATCCTTGCAAGTATCACATCTGCCTGCATCTCACTTACAATAGTGAGCACACAAAAGTATTTTTTATCATGGTATGAGTTTTTTTGAAATGTGATCCTTTTACAAAAAAATATGCAATAATATTTTTTGTGGAAAGAAAAGTGACAATTGTTGTACCATTTTGATATCTTGACTAAATGGGCCATCTTTTGAAATAACTTTCCCAGGGTAGTGTAATAATTTTTTTTAAAGATGAAGTGTCACTAGGGTGCTAAATTTCAAGATTTTTAAAAATATCTATTATCACTTAACACGGTGACATGGATTTTTTTTTCTTATTTTTGCCAGAACTGGTATAACCTGGCCTTTCGCCCGGCACCCGCTTGGTTGAGTTTCGAGAAACGCATATATATATATATATATATATATATATATATATATATATATATATATATATATATATATATATATATATATATATATATATATATACTATATATATAAACTTCGAATAGGGGTCGCTGTCAAACGAACTGTCAGTTTGCGCGCAAGTCTGTAAATTTGTGTTTCAATAGGCTAGCAAATCATCATGGAATGTTTAACATTAGAGCAACGCTTGCAAATTGTCAAAGTTTATTATCAAAATAAGTGTTCTGTGCTCCAAATTTATAGAGCACTTCGTCAATTTCAACTTCATCAAATTAAAGACAAATTTCGAGCGTATTTTACGCTGCTCGATATTAAAGCAAAAATAACAAACGCCGCTGTTGCTAGCAGTGTTGATGAAGATCCAAATTTATCAATTCGTTGACGTTTGCAGGAAGCTGGGCTTTCTTATTCTACTAAGCAGATTATTTAATTTGGAATATATATAGTATTGATCTTAAGATTTGATTCCATCAGGATGGCTGCATATGTCATACAGCCAACGCAATAATCGATTTATTGAGAGAGAATTATTATTTCTGGAGAATTATTATTTCTGGTGAGAAAATTATTTCGAGGAACGGACTAGTTAATTGGCCACCAATGTCATGTGATTATTTTCTTTGGGATTATGTTGATTCTTTAGTCTATGCCGATAAACTAGCAACTATTGACGCCTTAAAATATAACTCGGAGAATTATGCATATAAGACCCCAGTTGTTTAAAAAATTGCTCGGGAATTGGATTGGAAGTCGCTGCGGCCAACATTTGTCAGAAATTGTTTTCAAACATTAATGCCATTAATGTTATTTTACATAAAATAAATAGTTTCAAGGCATCTAATTTGGTTATTGCTTTATTTGCATTTAAAGTTCAGACGCACTAAAAAAATCATCCTTTATATAATTTTACCTCTTCAGGTCGTTGACCTAGTTTGTTGAGTCAATATTACGGTCATCCCTCCACGTCTCATCTACGACCGACGTCGCTTAACTTTAGTTATCAAAAACTGAAGCTCGCTAAAGAGAATCTAAATATTGTATTTTGAATTATCGAGAACTGATGCTCGTTTCTTCCAAAAGTTATAAATAAGTAAAATAAACGTTATACTTGCCCCACTAATTATTTTTTATATGCATTTAATATTAAAAAAAAATCAATACACCGCCACTGTACAAGTAGTGAGTTTGACGTGATTTTTTCTCGTCTTAAACGATATACTTCCCTACCAGATTAGAGGGTGAATGGGAGTTTTGGCGCGAGGGTGGCATGTAGGGCACTAGGTCACGGATTTATCCGGAGAAATAATCGATATGACACATTATTATTTTAAAATATTATGTTTTTAGTGTAATTATAAGATATTTTTACTAGAAACTGTGTATTTCTTTTAATAACGATTTATCCATTTTCCCTTTATTGTTTATTATATAGGATGAGTAATGGGAAAAGAAAATATCTTATTGGTACTGAAACACTCTTAATAATTGCCATTTTTAGTGGTTAGATAGAAAAAATGATACCGTTAATTAATTGCAATTTTGAAACTTGAAAATTTCAAGTTTTCCTCTACTCCCCCGATGCTCGGTTAGTTGGTTATAGGTTTGGAGCTTTACGAGCGTTCTTTCATTTACACATTAGCAAGACGACCTAGGTTTCTTTCTCTCTCCTGCTTCACGCTCTTCATACTCTTTCGGGATTCGTGCAGTTCATCATCAGAATCTGTTAAATTTTGCTTCCTTACTGGTCCAATTATCCCTGAAAGATATCTCGGAGAGTTATTTGAGTTAAAATGATTTTTCAGAGTATATCTCTTTAACAAAGTTATGTATGAAGCAAAATTGTTTCCAGTTTAATAATAAGTTTTATTAACTGTCAGTGCTTGTAGATAATGCACTATCCAAGAGATAATTTGAATTAAGGATACTATTCCAATATTGTAGATAGATTAATTAAAAAGCACAGGTTCAAAATAATCTTCGACTTTCCAAATGAAACGGATGAGGAAACAAATTCAGGGTAATTCCGTTTGATGACTAATAAGCACGAGGGATAAGGTAGTACATAAAGTCAATCTAGAAATCCTATAAAGAGCTAAGACAAGTTTTGGGAAATACAAACGACAAACATCGTGGCTTTATAAAATTAGCTATCAAGATTGTGATCGAATATATGTTATGCAAACCAGCCTTACTAACTAGATATAAGAAACATATTAAGCACATTAGATATAGGAAAAATGAGAAATGTTGTGTCGCCCAACATGCTCTAGGGCTTGATCATAATATAAATATTAGTAACTTAAGACTTCTCAGAAGTGTAAACAATAAAAGGAATTTAGATGCACATGAAATCATTCATATAAAAAAACGTAAGAAAACCATCAATCAGAATAAAGGATCTATTCCACACAGTTAGCTTTTTGAGTTATTAATATAACGTTTGTCAACATTCGATAAACATAACATTCGAAATTACTGGAATCATGCCTTACAAGTACTGTATGAAACAATATTATGTTCGAAAGCGGCATAAATCATGTACTGAGGTTCCGCAGCATTTTTTTTTTTCAATAGAGATGCAAAAAGAAGATAATGCCTTAAATGTTGTTTTTCGAATAACATCTCGTCCACAACTGAATTTTTAGGTTATATTATTAAGGGAACCCGATCGCTGGCTTATCCATATGGGAAAGTTGCCAACTTTGAGGATCTTTTTCTCAAAAACGGTTGTAGCTAGCCACTCGATTTTTTCAGTTTTTTTATTCCATAGTAGTAGTTTAATTTGACCTTTTTTTTATTCTATTTCGAATATCGCAAAAGTTTTGATAAAAACGCGCAATTTTTTTTTCTTTTTTCTTAATACACTTTTGGACCTAAAAAAAACGTCAGAACAACCACTAAACACTGCTGAATACTTAGGTAAAAACCGCATTCCAATAGCTTTAGTAGTCGAATATATAGGAATCGAATATTGTATCGGAACTCTCAGAACATCGCTGCTCTATGGTTTTTCATTTCGATAGCAATGAATAAGTTCCCAGTTTTCCTCGTTTCATTACATTATAGTCATAATACATAATGCATATGTCGTCAGTTTAGTCTCGACTTTACATTTATTTTTCTCTAAGATGGATCGTAGTAAGAGAGTTTTTTCTAAGCTGAGTTACACAGAATCCTAATGAGTCTTTGAACAATGTAATTCGGGAAAACATACGTAAATCAATTTTTGAGAGTCTAAAAACTTAGGGGCATACGAAGCCGTAGGAGCTTTTAATTAAGGGGCTATATTTCACTTCAAATGTTCGATGAATTGAACATAGACCCAGGAAAACATTTCATAGAAAAAATGTACTCATTGGATAAGAATAGGCTAAGATATGCTGAAAGGGTAATGATAGCCACAGCACAAAAAAGCTATGTCCAAGACGACAAAAGCAAGGCGAACATTGGACCGGCAATTCGAAGAAGCTGAAACAGGTCCATCCTATTCAAGAGGCAATTTATGTTACATGTTACATGTTACATCTAATTAGATCTAATATTTTCACGGATGGTAGATAATGTTTCTAAATCATTCCGGTCAGTTGGACTCTTCAGTCGAAGCGGACAACACTTGGCGAAACGTCGTGACTCTTCACAGAATCAACGGATCGACACCCCAAATGATTTAGTAACATATATATATATATATATATATATATATATATATATATATATATATATATATATATATATATATATATAATTATATTCTTATTACACAGTTATTTATTAAAATAAAAAAATAGATATTCAATAAAATAGTTGTCTTTTAGCCATCCTATATAGAAATGACCATAATTGAATGTAGATTTTTTTAAGACAATAAAAAAGGTTTTTTCATTTTCCAACCATCGGGTTCCGACCAACAGTAGACTTGTATAATATACCTCGTTTTGAAGCCGATAATTAAGTTCAGTATCTTAATTCATTTTTTTAGCTACAAAACCTATGTAATTACCGAGAAATTTAAAATTTAAACTTGGAATATGAATATCGAAAGTGATATCGATTTTAGTTTATGCCATGTCCAACTTCATCCAATGCATTGCGTGGTATAAATGCAGGAGGCCATATACTGCAAGCGATCGAAAACAGGCCTTAAACGTTCGTTATTCCGCTTCTTTTTTTTTCGAAAAACGAAGAAAAAGCCACAATAATGACCCCTCCTTATTTCAAATGCGATTGGTGTAGGGCAGTCAATCATGGCCAAGACCTATCATTAGCCCGTCCGGCAATTTAGTCGTGAGCTGGCCGTATCGTGCGCCAGTCAGTCGCTACGCTCATTTTCTCCATGGAAAATAAATACCTGAAGTTTGAAATTTCATAAAGCGACCGGACAGGCCGCTGGTGGGGTGTGGTCACCACCGTGTATCCAGGGCACAGTTCGTACCGGCAAATTGCTGCCATTTTCCTTACATTACCGACGGAATTTTGTCGATTTTTCGGACATCGGTTGCATGTCTGGCCGAATTACGACGTTAAAAGGACTCAAACATGAGTCAGATGTCAAAAGCTTTTGGGCTACGTTGGTAAATCATACCATTTAACTTTATGCTTCGCTGCACAATCGTAAATAAACAAATAACGGGAATTGTTCAATAAAATACAAAATATTGCTTTAATCATTCACATTTATTTTGTCGACTTTATAGTAGCCTTAGGTTAGCGATTAATCCAGTTGTCCAAACATTTCTTAAATACACTTTTCGATATAGCCTTCAGTTTCTTATTTCAGAACTCAAAACAGAACAGAACTTATTTCAGAACTTGTTTCCTTCAGAACTCAAAACGTTTTCCACTAAGTTGCCAATTGAATTTGGAGAGTAAAACTACATGGGACATATCTGATGAATACCGTGCTTGATCGATGACATTTAAAGAGTTTTTGATCAAAAAATTACTTACAAGAATTATGGTCTAAAATCCAAGAATTGCTCTTCGACTAAGCTGACCTTTTCTTGTGAGCATTCGCTCTCAGGTTCATCATAACACCTAGATAATATCGTTTGTTGTTGATGAGTACCTTTGTAAGGAATTCCGAGTGGATAATAATCGTGGTATTGTTCACCAAATATTAAAGAAAACAAAGTGCAACTCCGAAATTTGTTAGCTGCCGTAACTAGTTTGTGGTACGTTTTTTTTAAAGAAAATTTAGCTCTTTCGTGACCAATCGTACCGCGGCGTATCTCATATGCATGAAAAATACAATATGAACATCAATCTTCTTGTAAGCACTAGCTCATGTTCTAGAGCAAACCCTAAAAAAATACCTTTTCTTCGACGTCTTATTCATTGCCATGTAAAATCTTACTCATATATGGTCCTTTCTGTTCTGCTCCACCTCTGTTACACGCTTTGTTTGAAGATAACAACACTCTAGCCTAAGAGCTCTTTAGTGAGATATAGTATAAGAAGCCATTCCCTTAATCCAGTTCATTGTATTCTTATTTCTATCGCTTTGGAATAATTGCAAGTGTCATCATCAACAGAGCAAATTCACTGTCCCTGGTTCACGATTTTTTTCTAGAATTTTAATAACACAGGTCAACAAATTTAAACTTTTTTGAGGTAACATTGATGAAAATAGGTGTATACGAAGAATTTTGTAGTCCTAAATCAGAAAATGATAAGCTAATTACTGTAACACGTACAGTTTTTTTGCTAGAGGGAAGCGGTGTTGGGAAAAAAAGGAAACTACATATTTTAACAATCTAATATTAGTTACACATAAATATTATTTACAACTTAGATCTTATTTAAAACATTCCAGCATCCGTGGTATCTTACTTCCATCATCCTGATCTCCTAGTGAAACATCTTTTCTTGTTCGTTGCTAACTGCACCCGGAACTTTCCGGAGAAAAATCCAAATGGGAGTGTAAAATTTTAAGGATATGCGATACCGTAGTAATTCATAGGTTTTCAAGAGTTCATCTAGGAGGTTTTTATAGTTTTCATCTGTCTTGTTGCCCAGAAATTCTTGCACTACACTTACAAAACACTTCCAAGCTGCCAATTCCTTTTCATTTAATTTTTCTTGAAAACGGAAATCAGCTAGAAAGTTTCTAATTTGAGGTCCAATAAATTTGCCTTCTTTTACAAACGTTACCTTTTTTGTCCATGGCTTTAACACAGTTTTTCATTAGTTCAAGCTTAATATCGAGAGGAGGAAGAATCACCTTTTTTGAGTTAAGAAGGGGGACATATTTTATGTTTGAAGTACCAGGTTAAAATATAAAAGATAGGTTTATTTGAATTTCTAGGATATAGATCTAGCTTATAGATCCGCATATATAACAAAACTTATTCACTAGATTTTTGCAAAATTGACGACTAGAACTTGCTATTTTATATAAAATCGATTAAAACACTTTACTGCACTCTAAACAAGACAGAAACAAACTAAACTATAGAAAACAATAAAATTGTTCTTAAATGTTCCTAGAATACTGGGGAAATTCCCCCTCTATGATCTTAAAGGTAGGTAATTCCTTCATTGTCTAGTCCAAAGTACGGTACCACAATAACCACCCACCAAATAACCACCTACATTTCGAGAAACAAACTCCCTTTATAAATTTTTGAAACACTCAATAACTAAGTACCTGAAAGACGTATATCTACTTTTGTTACACCTTAATAATCGCATAACATCTGACACCACCTTTTAGCATTGATAATAATTTAACATTCACTAACATTAAGACATTTCGCCTTGTACCTTGAATAGAAAATTATTTTCAAAATATTGTTTAAATAACAATTAGACATTCAGACAACTTTTCATATTAATTCTAGCTGGGTTGAAACTATAACAACCACTTTTCAACGTAATAAAAACGTTGCATGTTTATCACGTAATTAGTATCACGTTGATCTAACTGGATCTGATGCACGTGATTCCAGAAGTTTATTTAACTTTATCTAGTTGTTTGAATTACGTATCTTAAGACACAATCAAGGTGTTGTTAAAAGAAATAAAAGATTGTAAATATTACTAGTCTAAATATTAGACTTAATAAAATATGGATTCCAATGTTACTAGAGTATATGTGTATAAAAATATATAAAGTTTTTGATATGAAAGGCTAAGCATGGAATTATGTTAATACTATTGGGTGTGTCAGTTAATTCAATGCCTTTTCTTATGAAATCAAATTTAATGCTATAATTAAAATAAACACATTAATGATATTACTAAGGAGGTAACTGATGAAGGTTTTCATGGAAGAAACGGTGGTTTTTGACTTGATAGGCATCAAAGTTTTTTTCGTAGTGGTCATCAATTAGCTGATATTAGTTATACATAAAAGGTTGTTAAAAATTCTTAACTTCTAAAGTCAATTACCTACTACTTTAATGACTGCAATAAGCAGCGAATATGACCTACCTCACTTTAAAGTAGCAAGAATTTCACCAGGATCAATCAGTTCATAAATTCCACCAGATAATAATTATGACATTTGTTCAATTCTTCATTTATATGACTTTAATATTATATATTTCATATACTTTGTTAGAGTATTTACATTCAGAATACTACAAATCATTTCTATATTTTCGGTAGATAGTTTTTATAGTGGTAGTGGTATTTTTTTTATAATCAACAATGTCTCCCCATCATTTTCTGTTGCTGGTTTTTCTGGTTAGGCGTTATGGTGCGCTATCAGTTGGTTTTTGAATTTGACCTGCTCATCATTTCGGTATTATCCCCCTTGTCTTCACTCACTATCTAGATTGCTTCTTTATCTCTTGTGAGTTATGGAGAGTCCATGTTGTATCTACTGTTTACTGTCGTAAAACGGTGAAGAAACTCAGAAGAATCATGTTTAAATAAGCCCCTACACTTTTAGATCAAATTCAGCATATCATGAGGCCTCTTTACATTATATCTCTGAAGCGCATTTAGATTTCTTCTTGTAATAAAGAGGTCTTTTTTATTCTTATTTGTTATACTTTGGTCTTGCTGTATATACACATTCACATATAATATTATGTTATATCAAAGACACTATGTTTTATCAAGTCTGTTGTGTTTTCCAGATTTTTAAAAATCCTTTGAGGTTGTTCTGGCGATATCAAAATATATTTAAAATTCTGTGTGGTTTGCAAAATAAAAACAAGTTTTTAGAAAAACGTTATTGTTCAAAGGTACTCAATTAATATGTACACCTAATAGTTTTAAAGTAGAATTTTGTTTTGCGGGAATTCGAACACTTTTTACCTCCCGCTCTTAACAACGGTAATTCTCTACCATTTTGCAGTTCCAGGCCCGGTCGACCCCCCAAAAGAGCTCCGGTGGGATTGAGTCTCGCCGCCTCCCATCTACAACAACAACAGCTTAAGAAACAGCGACTGGACAACGGCGAGTACCCTTACGAAAACGGTCATATGGGTGGTAAGTTTTTAACACTTTATTATTATTAATCGATGAAAATGAGAAACTCGAAATGGTGCAGCTGTAACTATTTCCCAATTGAATTATAATCATCCCCTGATTCAGGTCGGCGTAATGGACCGCAAAACCGATGCTTTCGACCACTAATCTGGTCCTATCCGGTCTGTGCCCTAACAAATTGGCGATCTCTGTCCATTTCTCTTATATTCTAGCATTGAAAAGGGCAGGTCCGTACTCAACCAGTTAATTCTATTAAGATGAGCGTTAATATACACTGCCCCAAAATAACACATGCAGTGCTTTTGAGTATGTTTATAGCACAAAATATTTCTTTTTTGGGATTTCAAGGTCAACTTTTCATCAACAAAAATCAACTTTTATTTTTATTAATTATACAAAACAATCTTTTTAGAAAAACAGTAGCAATAAATTATTTTTCAGAAATATCAAACCAACAAAAAATAAATTTTTGAACAAAAAATTGTCTGTGTGTAACATTATTTGTTTAATAAACTACAGGACTGGTCCTCACTAGTTGTTTGATTGTCTCTGATTGAATCTTGATCTACTCTTCTATAATAAGAGGTTTCAACTTTTTTAAATGCCTAACCCTTTTTTTCTAATTTGAGGACTCATCTTATCACATGGGTGCTCAATAGGATTGGGATTTGGTGACTGGGATGGAGTCTTAAGGCTCTGAGGTGCATAATAGAAAAGCTATTTTTGTGCCTTCAATGACGTATGCTTGGGGTCGTTGTCCTGTTGGAATAGGAAAGTACTTTCCAACCCTACATTTTTAGCACTTTATTTTGAATGTCTTTTTAAAATGTCAATGTATATACATTTATCCGTTATCCCATTGATTATTTCTAATCTACTCACTACCGCGGCACTCATGCAGCTTCAGATTATCATTCCATTCCCACCGTGCTTCATCGTGGCTCGTAATACTTTTCAATTGAAAGCCTCATTTTTTTCCGCCAAATTTTTTCCCTTCTACTTGACCCGTGAACATTAAAGTTGGATACGTCTCAAAAAAATTTTTTTTTTCTAGTATGGTTGAGGCTTAGAAACAAATTTTTTAGCAAAGTCCATACGACGCTTATAGTTCATTTGAGTTAAAAAGGGTTTTTTATAAGAAACCCGATCGAAATATTCACATTCCCGTAACTTATTTCAAACTCTCTGAAGTGTTACTTATACGGTAACCATTGAATAGGTCCTGGGTAATTTTTGAGGCACTTGTGTCCGACCAAAAACGCATTCGAATGAACATTTTCGAATTATTTTTTATATTTTAGATCGATATAAAGGTATTAAGGCAAGCAACAAGTGATAATTAATTATCACATAATCTCATTAAACCCATGTTTGTTTATACATAAAAAAACTCTGATTTCTATTAAAAATGATTACTAGTTACTAGTCATTTGAAGGAAACTGTAGAGATGAAAATTAAAAACGAAATTCAGAGTTTATAGTTTCTTAAAAAAAATTGTTATTCCGAGAAATGTTTTTAAACGTTAAATAGTACTTAAATCTGTTTAGACTGCGAGTGTTCACAGACTTTTTTGATGCAGTGTATCTTTTTGGGGTCTGATAAATAATTAAAAGTGAAATTTAAATTATTTAAAAATACCTTGTATTAAAATTTTACTTTGTATCAAAATTTCTTGCTTATTTTGATCTTGAATTGAATGTTTGCCATTGGACTTGAATTGAAATTATAACTATTACCAACACGTCCAAATTTTATTGCGTTTTCTCGTTTTAATGCTGGTCAAGTTCGTTTACCGCTCGCACGAACTACTGAACGCAATTAGACAGTAATAAACCCGCTCCGGTATTAATTAGTAGTTGTCACTCGGGTGAAGAGGTTTCTTTCGCCTCGGCCTTTATTATTCCTGGTTCTGTACGTCTGTCCGTTGGATGAACGGTGTATGGTTTGCGAAGGAAATCGTTCTTGGAAAACGAAAATCGCGATCCGCCCCGTTCGTTAAGCCCGTTTTTGTTGGAAAATAAAGGTGTCAGTTTCAACCGCTGATTTACGTTAATGGATTGTACAGAAAAGCAATTTTTTAGGGTTTCTGCTTTCCAATCTCTTTACTTATATAATTTTTAACATTAAACTTTATTTTTTGTTAATTTTATATCGGGTGGGGCAAGTATCAGATGCTGAAAATATTGCACGCATGGAGCGAAGTATAGAAGTCTCCAGAAACGTTGATTCGATGATGTGGTGGACAATTGGGAATTTATCCACTTAGTTTAAGTCAATTTTGAGAAGTGACTTGAACATATAACTTATATATTATTTTAATTCTATAGATTCAAATTGTTCAAGACTTGTTAGAATATTATAATTGCATCATAAACCATTACGATCAAATTGACAATTTTTATGAAAAATTAATAATGCATGAAAAATGTCAGTTAAATAAAACTGTACAGCAACTCAAGGACAACATCGGTGCTGTTGTTTTTTTTTTGTTTTCATTATCATCTTGTATTCTTTCTCTTTTTTTTCAACTTTCTTATTTCTTATCTTAGTCCTTAACCTTGAGTCAGATCTTGAATTGTTTTTTAGCATTTTTGACCGGAATTCGCCACTGCTGGCCCTCATGTGAAAAAAAATCAATAACACTTTTTAAACGGCTGACAGAACTACCTGATTGCCGAAATCCGATAGTCGACCTCTTTCTAATTTGTCCTCCAAGCTGGTACCCCTGATCAGAAGCGAGCAAACCATTGTCTCCTCACCAAAAAATTGGTTGAGATCGCGAAATGAATGTGCCGCTTTCCATTCTTTCTCGAAGTGGTAGAGCATAATATGACCAATGTGAATATAATTTTCGACAAGTATATTTATCAACTAAATATAGGATAACCTTTTTATGAAAAAAAAGTATACAAAGTGATTTGTAAGTGAGATTTTGCATGCACAAAAAATGCACAAAATAAGTCGTGGATATGCATCAACGTAATATTAGAAGAAAAATTACAGAATATTTAATAAGAAGTCGCCAATAAACTTTAAATAACTCATTGGTCGATAAATCCTCGGTCTCACAAAAAAATCACATTTTTTTGCAAATTTCGACTTTATTCATCAATATATTCCCCTTGAAGAGCAATATAATCGTTACAATGCTTTTCTAATATTTCTACCCTTTTTTTTATAGAACGATTTCTTTTTGCTGTGGAAACATCCTTCAGTTTCGGCAATTAGCTCTTCATTGGAGCGAAATTCCTTTCCAGCGAGTATTCTTTGTCTGGGTTTGAGAACAGGAAATGGTCGCTGGTGGGCAGATCTGGAGAATACGATGGATAAGGAAGCAATTTGAAGGGCAATTTATACAATTTAGCCGTCGTTGACAACCATTTCTAACACGGTGCATTGTCATGGTGAAACAGTACTTTTTTGTTCATTTGGAGCCTCAAGGTAGAGAGAAGCCCTAACCTTGCCTGTCGATGTTTGTATTTTTGGTCGCTTTGGACGGCTTTCATCGGCTGCTGTCCGCTCAGCTGACTGCTGATTTGATTCTGGAGTATAGTGATGGATCGATGTTTCATCCATTGTCACATATTGTATACTTTTTTTTTTATTTCACTTAAACAGCTCCAAACATTGCTCAGAATCATCAATATGGTGTTGTTTTTAGTCCACTGTAAGCAAACGGGGTACCCATTTCGATAACAAATTACGCATTCCCAAGTGTTCATGAAAATGGTGTATACACTTCCTTTCGATATCTTTATGGTATTAGTACTACAGTTTTACGAAATTCTTTTGTTAATTTTCCTGATCTTATCTGGTGTAACCACCTCATTTGGACGTCCAGAGCTTTCAGCATCATCGGCGCTTATACGTCCACTGTTGAATTCATCATATCAATCAGTTATGGCTGATTTTTCTGGGGCAGAGTCCAGGTAATGTTAATCAAGCCATTATTTTATTTTAACGGTATTTTTCTTCATTCAAAAGCAATGCTTAATTAACCCACGAAATTATTTTTCCATTGTTTTGAAGATAACAAAAGTAGCGTCACTTAAAGCACAACAACTCAGGAACTAGTAGACAGATTGTCATTAAGTTTTGATATATGACGTTTGAAGGTTGGCACAATCGACCACTGGTAAAGATGTTTCGTAAGTGAAGTCAACTATATGTCAGACGGGGACTTATTTACCGATGTGTTCATATATATGAGGTGTACTTCTGGTTGGAGAAGCCGCTTAGCTCTGGTTCAAAAAAAATTGCCAGCTTTGTGCAACCGTAAAAAAGTGCTCCTTCAACTAGACAGCGCAAGAACACAAACTTCACAAAAAGTTACGAATTGACTTGAACTTCTTCACCCAGCATGCTCCGTCGGACCATGCTCCGTCGGATTACCACTTTTATGAAACTTTTTGCGAGAATAAAATCAGTATTGAATAGGTGAAAACTGGCTCTGTCTAGTTTCTCGTAGATGCCTCAATCGTGGTACCAAAAAGGAGACGAGTTATTGTTACGAATATGTGTTGAGATCATCGAAAATAACGGCCTATATTTCGAGGAATAACCTCAGGGTATACATTTTTAAATCTAGTAAAATATAACATGAAATTTAAATTGAAAATTCTTCAGGTTTTAATGACGCACTCTGTATACAACCAATCTATCATGTGTAGTTTTTACATAGAGGCTTTGATATTAATTGAACTATTTACATTGAGACTGAAAAATTGTATATATTTCCATACATCACTCGTCTACCCTCTACCGCACCGGTGCCATTAAATTAATTTCCCAATCATTTACAATAATTATATATTTATTTCTTACATTAATTTAGATTAACTGTCAAGGTTCTTGCATGTTAGATTGCAAACTGCGACGGGGACACTTTGCATTTAAAACCATTGCGTGCGAGTGCGTTTGTTTCGTTGTTTTTTTTTCTCACACAAAACACCAATGGTCTAGTTCTTTTATTTTTGATATATAGTGACACTGATGGGGTTATTTAAGGTTGTGTTTAATATTTAATTTATTTAATATATCGTTACGTATGCTTAAATCGGATTATTTGTATAATCTTTAAATAGGCCCTGTGATTATTTCCTGTCAGACTGGCTTAATGTCAAGACACGTCCATTAAAGTGAAGTGCAACGAAATATATATAGAGAAAATCTGATTTATAAAATAAAAGTCAAAATGAAACAGTAAAACTAATAATGTTTGGGCCAGAAGCGATAAAGAAAACGTTGAAACTTTCTCGAACATTTAAAAAATGTATTCCATCCAATGAAAAAGAAAACGAGATAACTGATTTCCTGGATGTACCATTTCAAATAGAATTGCTCTATTATAAATTAACTATGAAATAAGTAAAACAAGTCACAATGAAGGAAATGAACAAAATAATATGGCTTCAGAATTTGATGAGCTCCAGCTCTCCGAAAAAGTTTACAAATTTATATAATTTCTTCAATACATTACTGTGAAAAAACTATTTTCCTACAACCTGAAAGGTTGCTCAAATTATAATGATCCTTAAACTCGGGAAAAACAACAGAAGATGTTTCTTTCAACAGGTCTATAAGTTTACTCCCAATATTTTCCAAACTCTTTGAGAAATTATAAGTTAAGAGGCTTAAACTAATAATAGACGAAAAGGAAATAATTCCAGACCATGATTTTGGATTCCACAAGAAGCACGGGACAATAGAGCAAGTATACAGGCTAGTTAACCAAATTAGCAAGGAATTATGTAAGGACCTGAATGCCAAAAGATATTGGTCTGTAGCCTTCCTTGACATATCGCAAGCTTTCGACAAATTATGGCATAAAGGTTTACAAATTAAACTAAAAAAGCTTTTACCACATCCGCACTATCAACTACTCAATGCATACTTAAGAGACAGATAATTCCTAGTAAACCAAGGCAATGAGTATACTGCTTTACGTTCTATACATTCTAAACATTCTAGGATCGATATTATATCTCCTGATACAGCTAGACTCTCAGCAAGAAGAACCAGTAGGATTGCAATATATGCCCATAATACGACTGTCTTGCAATCCCACATTGTCCGAGCATTGCCTACAAGTAACCTGCAAACTAACCTAAATAATATCCAACAGTGGTTGAAAATATAGCACATCAAGATCAATGTAACTAAATCCACTCATGCAATGTTTACAGTGCACAAGGAAATCTGCCCTCCTATTTGCCCCAACAACCGCCTACTTCCACAAGCAGAAGATGACAAATATCTCGACATAAATATGGACTCATGATTAAGATGGAAGTAAATATATTCTCCGAAAGGAAACAACTAGGTTTCAAAATAAGCCAAATGTACTGGCTCATTGACCATAATTCAAAGTTATCATTACGCAACAAAGTGTTGGTATACAAAGTCATACTAAAACCTATTTAGACATACGATATCCAACTACAGTTCACCGCCAATAACTCCAACATCTCCATCCTGCAAAGGTTCCAGAACAAAGTAGAACATCGTTGATGCTTCGTACTACGGAATCGTACCCATAGATTCCGTCAAAAAAACTAATTATCGCCTTAGAGTTAAGTACAATGAAAGAGTGTCAGTGCACCCTAATGTGTTAGCTACAACATTAAAAGTGCCAGGCATTAATGAAATACGAAGGTTGAAACGTCGACTGCCATTCGACCTGACTCAGTTAATCCTTGACTTTAAGACAAATGCATATACACTCACACAAATAAATAAACATTAGACTTAGATTTAGATTACATTTTAACGATATTCACTAGAATCATATTAAAAACTTATTGCTCACTGGGCAGCTTGCAGATCTCTCAAAGAATTACATTTTCAGAAATCTATTAGAAGTTAAATTAAATTTCCGCTGCTATCATTGGTCCCCATAATGAGAATATTAACAAGGTATGACGGTTAATAATTTATAATTTTTTTAAGAGATGGTGCTGGAAACAAGGGTCTTTCCACAGTCTAATCTGTTATGTCATTTTATTGCTGCGACAGTACCTTTCAAAGCTTCATTGATATATAAACGACTTCGAGTTAGCATCGTATTTTTTCGTGTGGTAAACATGTTGAGTTTCGAGACAAATAAAGAGCATTTGCGGCTCGTACTGTTTCTCTGTTCAATCAAAAGAAAAACGTGAGTGAAATCCATAGTATACTTGTGGAAATTTACGATGATAATGTCCCAATGCAAGACTCTTGTTGATTCAAAAATGGTAATTTCGACTTGAAAGACTAACAACACCCAGGTTTACCGAAAAAAAAATGAAGATGCCAAATTGTAAGCATTGTTGGAAGAAGCCGATATGCAAATTCAAAAACAAATAGCAAATAGGTTAAATGTTGGTCACCGAACCATTTATGATCGTCTGCATGCCATTGGAAAGATCCAGAAGGAGAGAAAATGAGTGCCACATTAGTCGAACGACATACTGAAGGAAAAGTTAAAGACGGTGTGTGATGTGCAAACTTTTGCTCTTTCGGCATGAAAGAAATACTTTTTTGTATCGGATCGTGACTGGCGACGAAAAATGGATATATTTCGAGCATCCAAAACGCAGAAAATAGTGGGTTGACCCAAGACAACCATCAGCATCGACCGCAAGACCGAATCGCTTTGGAAAGAAGACAATGCTGTTGGTTTGGTGGGGATCAGAAGGGTGCCGTGTACAATGAGCTTCTGAAACCAGGTGAAACACACCAATCTTACCATCAACAAATGATTAATTTGAACCTGCACTGATCGAAAAGCGAAGTCGTCTTGTAGCGACAATGGGCTACAAGACACGGAAAAGTGAGTTTGTAGCACGACAACGCCCCATAACACCAGCGAAACTGGTCAGATAGACCATTTCTGTACTAGGCTGGGAACTCTCTCTTACGATTTTCTTACCATTTTAATAATCTTTTAAAAAATTTTCAAATTTCAAATTTCAAAACAAAATGTATAAATTGAAATGAAACAATATTTATCCACTACATAAAAAAAGAGATCCCAATATATTAAGTAATTATAGACCTATAGTCCTTTTAAACGTAACATATAATATATTAGTATATTTCATAAAATAGGATAAAATCACAGCTTTCAAAGAGGTTTATGATAGCATTGATAGAAAAAAGTTATAGAAGCTTTGGAAATACTAAATATAGAAACTCAAACTTTACCAACTCAGCGTTCTAGTGGATATGTCTCTTAATAAAATATATTTGGCCTAGGATAGAGAAGCAAAAAACGAATCCGAAATAGAAACAAAACTATTACAAGGATACAGTCATTTTGGGATGTTCTTTTATGAATAAAAAAATAAACTGAGTTTTGTTTTAAAAATTCACGCGCTTTTTGAATATAACCATCAATAACCATCAATATAACATTTATTAAGTTGGTTTGATTGTTCTTATTAAGTTAGTATTAAAGGTAAGTTTTAAAAAATCGCGTATCGATACAATCATTTCATTTTTAAGTTGGTGTCCTAGATAAACATCTGAGAAAAGTTTCATATCATTTGGTTTGTTAAGTCAAAAATTATAGCATCTTTTGTTTTAATGTATGCATTTTAAAACGAGCAAAAAATTATCGAGCAAAGAATTTGCTTTTAATTTTCTTTTAAAAACGAAATTTATTTTACTGATACATTAAAAATGTTATAAAAGTGATATCACGATGAAGCTATGTAAAAAAAAGTTTGCAAGTGATTCGAGGGCTTTACTGATGATATAGAAGCAGTTGAAGATAAACCTTGCTCAGGAAGACCTTCCACATCAAACCATGAAGATAATAATTCTCAAAAAGAATGATGTTCATAAACAATTCATGTTTTTTTGTATCATGATAAACCACCATCGCAAAACGTAATAAATATTCGTAAATTATTTGCTAAAATTCAAACATATACCGTTCCACAAGCACCATATTCACTAAATGAGGTACTCTGTGACTTTTTCCTGTTCCCTCGATTGATGGAACCATTTCGTGGATGACATCATCAGTTCGTTGGCCCCTTTGAGGGAAATACCAGAAGTTGAGTATAAAAACTGTTTCCAAAAATCGTTGGAATAAGTATATTACAGTGAGAGGGGATTATTTTAACGGGACAAAATAAATTTGGATGAATTAGTTAATTAATTCTGTTCTATTTAAAGAGTCACCTTACTTTTCGACCACAGTAATATAAGAACTTAGTTGGAATAAAAATTTAACATGAATAATAAAGCTAAGAATATATAACTCAATCATGAAACCGAAAATACTTTACGATAGTTCTAACTAGTTATAGAAAAAAAAAGTTGAAATTGAAAACGATAGAAAATTTTTGATTACTACAAGTACAAAGACGTTCGTGTTTTGGAACTCCAAAGACCCTTTCATCGCTCTCATTTAAGCTTCCACCATCCCCAAGCCGGAAAACTACCCGACCCCACCATTAAGTCCATAATCTACGCAAAAATTAATTATTAACCGAGCAGATTTTACATGGGCGTTCGCGCTTTACGATTCAGGAGCAATAAATTCATTCGAGAGTTGTAAAAGGCCGTGGAGTGAGAGGGAGAAGAACAAGTAGGCAGACCAGAGGCGAGCGGAGCCTATCGTTAAAATAAGGCCAGCACGCAACCCTGCCCGATAAATAATTCCTTTCCGATGATAAATAAAAGGGAACTGGATGGGTTTTTAAGGGGGTCCGCCGTAATCGGATCAACGTTTATCTGTCGATTGGACTGTTCAGTTCCTTTAAGTCGTTTTGTGGTTTTAACTGACCATGTTTTGATGTTTTCCAGCGACATTATTTAATTCAATTGATTTAAATGATTTGTAAATTAGTTATTTTTTTTCTTTACCCTCTGCTTTCTTTTTTTTTTAATTCCTTCCTGGTTTTTGATGTTCGCCAATATTATATTTATATTAATTTAAATGTTAAGAATCCGTAGATTTTCTTAAGTCATTTATAACATCCTTATTAAATTATTATAACATCCTTATTAAATAGAAGCAGTGTGCTTATTTAAGGTTTACAATTTTAAATGCACACGAGGGTTATTCAAGAATTATTGTTTCTAATATGCAGATAATTGTGGGTGTAATTCCCTTACACCCACAATTACACCCAATGACAATTTTAAATGTACCTTTCGTAAATTGAAAAACGATTCTTTACATCATTTTGAATAAAAAGTTTCATTAAATTGTATATCCAAAATGCAGCTATTTCCGCGGAAGACATTATTTTATTTTTCAAACAATTAACAACGTCGCCAATTGTTAGGAAAATGCAGTTTTTTGTTTCATTGTAGTCTTAAGATATTATTTGAAAATGTTATATTTTTATAGCCATTTATACAAAGGTTTCAGTATAAAATTGGGGTGTTTTTTTACAAAAAAAAAGGAAAATTTACACATTAATGTCATTTAATGTCAAAGTTGAAATTACTAGCACTAATTTTTCACACCATAAAACGTTTGAAACAATTCACGTCACATTAAGAAACACATGATTAATTGTTTTATTAAATTCAATGTTCAAAATGTTCACCATTTGAGTCTAGGCAAGCCTGACATTTTTCTAAGCTTAAAGAGTTCTGGTATATTTCTAATTTGGTTAGGAGCAGCTTCTCAGTAAATTAGAGACATATCGTGATATTCGCGTTCAGAATACAATTTTGGTTTTACATGGAATTTAAATACACGAATGCAAGAAATATTTTTTGTTGCCCACAAAATTTTTAATGTTGCCATTTTATCGAGAGTATCATCTTACCCTCGATAATACGACGTTTCCTTCTTTCATTTTCTGGCTGATGTATGGGTGATTCTTATATAAAAAAATATTTTAACAATGTTTATTAGTTTATTGGTTAAAATAATAATACATTTTTATTTACCAAATATGCTTTTAAACATATTTGCTTAAAATGATAATTCTTATCATAGCTTTTCGATTGGCGATTTACTAACTTTGCTTTTTTTTTTTTGCGGAAACCCTTATGTTTTTGGCCCTTGTTGTAAGGAACTTTTTTCTTTCAAATGATGTACAGAATCGTTGGTTAAATTTAAGAAAGTTATGTCATGATGTTCAGGTTATCCCAGAAGTATCTAAGGGTGTTAGTTAGATTGGAGACTAAAGGGCTAAGATTAGTTTGCAGAACAAAATTAAAATTAACTTACATTAACAATTAAATTAATTTGGATGAATAAATTAATAATTTTTGTTTAATTTAGAAAAGTAATCTTAATTTTTGGTTAAACTGATTTACTGACAGGTTAACTGAAAAGTTCGCCGAGCTGAAATGATAAAATAAGTTGTAGAATAAATAAATATAGTTGCCAAAATGACTTTATTCTTCGGTATATTCTCCCTTAAGCTCAATATATCTTTTTCTAATGGTTCAGCAATTTATTTATTCCATCTGAGAAGTGATTTTCTAGAAGTCCTTCAAAATACTCATCTACGGCTGCTATAACTCATTTGATGAAAAACGTTGGTCATGTAGGATTTTTTTGAGGTTTGGGAACAGATCAAAGTCAGAGGGGGCTAGATCTAGTGAATATAGTGGATGCTCCAACAGTTCTTAGTATAACTCTTTCAATTTGGTCATTGCAAGATTTTTTTTTCTTTGCTAAACCAGGTCTTTTCTTCCAAATGTTTGCATCCAATCGATCCAAAAGGTTTCAGTAATACTATCCTATTATTGTTTTACAGGTTTGAAGGTAATCAATTAACAGAATGCCTTTTTTTATCTCAGAAAATTGATGGCATAACTTTTTTGGTCGATTTTGTCTACTTTGGCTGCTTCGGAACTGAACAACCGGGCGCATTCTACCCTGTGGTTTGTTGTCGCTGGTCAGAATAATAGTGGTAAACCCAAGTCTTAACCATAGTTACAAAACAACGTTTAAAACCTATTTTATTCTTTCGAAAAAGATACAAATGTTGGTTAGAAAGTTTTACTCGAAGTCGTTTTTGATCAGAATTGAACAAATGCGGTACCCATCTTGCACATAGTTTTCTCAAGCCCAATTCCTTTATAAAATATGAAACACCCGTTCAGTTGAGATGTCCATGGCCTTAGCAATTTCACGCAAAGTCAATTGTCTGTCATCCATAACCATATCATGTATAGAATGAATTATATGTTCAGTAGTTGCACTTATTGGACGTCCAGAACGAGGATTATCATCCAGACCTCTACGATAATTATGAAACTCACTTGCCTACTTACAAAGCCTTGTTTTTGAAGGAGCAGACGTCCCTAATACACTTACCATTGCACTATGAATTTCCATTGCCTCTAAACTTATTTTTTGAAGAATGTAGTCATTGCGCTGTATTTTCCATTTTAAAAAATAGCACTGATACGTTTACTTAAAGCTGCTGTTTTTGTACGAATGAATTGACAGATTTGAAATGACAGGCAGAATTGATGATTTGACTTAAAACTTCACTTATGTTCATATGAAGGATGAAACTTCAAAATGTTTTAGATTATATACTTCCTTTACCGCTCTATAGGTGTCGCTCCGCGAACTTATCAACTGGCCTAGTAGATGTGGTGATGTGCAATGTGCAAAGGATTTGCACAAAAACTGAGATTTGTTTAAAGCATTAAAAGGCGGACGGTAGTTTAATTTAGACTTAAAAAGAATTGGGGGACTCTATATATTTAATTTTCTAGTTTATATATCGATTTAATATAAACCATATGTACTATATTAATTTTTTACCTAAAAACACTTTTGGATTATAAAATGAAGCTAAATATTTCTTTTTATTCCTAGAACAACACCAAACAGAAATTTGATTAACAAATTGACTACTAGCGACAACGGCGGCGCATTTTCAAGGTTTGCCGCCCCTGATCGCCCCCATTTAACCCTCCCGCTCGACACGAATTCCCACCTCTCCACCCTCCGACCCTCTACACCGTCAAAATCAATCGGTGGACGTTTCTTTGCACGGTCTGTCACCGACACAATCGAGAAATCATTTTCATTCGTTACGAAAACACCTGCCGCGCCAAAGCGAACACCGCCATTAATTAATTCACTGTTATAAAACACGAGCTTTCCTTTGAAAAACGATTTCTATTCGATGGGTCCGAACGGATCGGATCGGAAAATGGCCCCCCTTTTATTACAGGGTTTTCAGCGAAAACGTTTTGCGGCTTGTTGAAAAAAAACTTTTTCAGTCTGGAAAACACACATGTTTTTTTCCAACTTGGCCTGTTTTGTTTCTTTGGGGAGCCTTAAAATATTTGTTTTACAAATAAGGGTTAAATGGAAAATTAATCATCCATTGGTTAAAAAATAATATGGATTTAATTAGAAGTTTTCTTGATCTCTAATCTCTGTTTTTAATTTATGTGAAATAACATTCAATGACATTAATGTTTGTAAACAATTTCAGGCAAAAGGCCTCCCAAGGCGTCAATAGATGCTGGTTTATCAGCCTAGACCAAAGATTTAACATAACCCCAAAGAAAATAATCTAAAGGCGGTAAATCACATGACCTTGGTGGCCAATTAACAGGTCCGTTTCTTGAAATAATTTTTTCACCGAATTGTTCCCTCAATAAATCGATAGTTGTGTTGATTGTATGACATGTGGAACTATCCTGATGGAACCACATCTCCTCCATATCATACCATTCAAATTCGGAATTAAATAATCCATGCAGCCGAATAACAAAGCCCAACTTCTTGCGAACGGCGACGAATTGATAAATTTGGATCTTCATCAATAGTGCCAGTATCAGCGGGCGATATTTTCTTTGGAAAGCACATTTTTTGTTTTGTTTTTGTTTTAATATCGGGAAGCGTTAAATGTGTTCGGAAATTGTTGAATACATCACGAAGTGCCATGCACTGGGAATACAACTCTGCCGGAATGACCTTCACTTCCTTCAGTGAATTATTTTTAATGTCTTCAATCGAGTCAAAGCGAGAAAAAAGTCACCCGAAGCCGTATCCGGCGAATACGGTGCTCGAGCAATCATTTTTGTCATATGTTTGGTCAATTCTTCTATTGGAACCTTTGGTGTGAAATACTAAACTTGAAGAGATTTACCACTAAACACTAAATCATTTTTTTTGAACTGCTCGACGCACGTTTCACTAACCAAATAAAATATGTTTGGTGAGAAAATCACGCACCATTAGAGCCGAATGAGGTTTTATGCCCAGAATATCAACGAAAATGTGTTGAGATTATCTATAAGAGATACCAAGATCTATTGTGTATCTAATAATCAACATGACGATTTTCAAGCACGATTTTTTTAATCTCCTCGATGTTATTGTCGTTAATAGAGGTTGATGGTCGGCTGGCATTGGGCAAGTTTTCAACGATCTCACGGTCTTTACTAAATGCTCTATGCCATTCAAATACTCTGGTTCTTGAAATAGCAGGATCCTCTTATGTTATGTGCAACATTTTCAATGCACCTGTTGTATAAATTCAATTGAAAACAAAAATTTCATACAAATTCTTTCTTCAAATTTTTATTTATAATAAAAATCACCAGAGTCAAACATTTTCCAAACACCTACGAATTCACATATCGCGCTCAAACTTCACACATGTATGTTATGTCACGTAGGCTGTACCAACCTAAGAAAAAAATACCGATTTATAAACTGCGCATGGTTTAAACAGTCCCGGTCAATTTTGATCATATGATGTATATTTATTTTTTTATTTTTAAGTCACGCCAACGATCTGGTGTTACTTAGTGACTACCTATAAGCATAACTTTATGTATGCCCCATTAAAGCCTGGTAGACTGTAGAACATTTTCGTACCCAAACCAGGGTTCGCACCCGAATTTCTGTGGTCATAAGATCATTTTCTATTTCGATAAAATTGCCTGTTGTAGTGAAATTAAATAACCTGAAGTCATTGTTTTGATCTTTTTGACGATTTTTTTTTGCCAACTCAATAATGAAAAAAATTATTAAAAAAATGATACAAAAGGCTCCGGCCTAATATCAGGTAAAACCTAATTAATGCGGTGTTTAATTTAATTATGAAACTCATTTACTTCCCTTCTCAATGGTAAGTAATGCTTAATTAATGGAAAGCAACTGAAATAACACTTATGCTTAAAGCAGGTAAAGAATCTGATGAAATGTTAAATCCTATCGCCCTATTGGTTTAGTTCCAGTACTTTCTAAAATATTTTAAAAATTGTTATTTAAAGACCTATTTCAGATCATCTTTATATTTTCTTTATATTGACTTTATATCTTCATTTTATCCTCTTTATACTTTCTTTATACCTTCTTTATATTTTCTTTATATCTTTTTATATCTTCTTTATATATTCTTTATATCTTCTTTATATCTTTATTATAACTTCTTTATATCCTCTTTATATCTTCTATCTAAGATGTTTTCTATCAACTTAAAATGGGGTTTTCGAAGTGGTTTCTGAGGGAACAGAAGAAGTCACGCGGTGCTATATCCGGTGAATATGATGCTTGTCGACCGTTATATTTTATTTTTTAACCAAAAATTGGCTAATAATTATTGCGGTTTATGATGCTGCGTTAACGCGAATAAAAAAGTCATAAATTTTTTTCCCAGTGGCGGTTGGTCCATAAAGGCACGTGGGAACGAGCCCTATCTAAAAAATTCAAATGTGAAGTGGAAAAAATAATTTCAGATTTTATATTAATTTATTATCTGTTCTGTCTATGATCACGCTTCTTGTGACTTCTATAGTCTAACATCCATAATGTCATGCGCGGTAACGAAATAGGTCGTGGGTTGCCGAAGCGCACCGATTAAAAAACACGTGCTTTGGGAACAGAAGTTTTTGCACAACTGTTTTCTTTACTATCGCATGCGAAAAATAAAGACAGCAATGCATAGCTTTGCTAGTAACCTGGAGATTAAACGCATTTATATCGTCATATTTTGGGCGCTGCCCCATTTTCAATAGTAAGGTTAGTTAATATTACTCAAAAACGAACATACAAACGCACATTCAATAAAACCGTGTATGAGAAGTATTCGTGGTTATGTGGATGCGAGACAATAAATAAATTTCATTGTTTTTCGTGCATTTTGGCACAAGTTGGAAAACCAGTGAATGCGAGCAATCTTGATCTTGGCTGTATTAAACATGGTGTTAATGATTTGAAACATTTGGACTTTAAGGTAAAATCGCATTCAATTTCACAAAGACATTTGAAAAATGAGATAGAAATTAGTATGTTGGGGAAGACAGACATTCGTTCTCAACTCAGTAGTGCACATCAGGAATCTATTAAAAAGCACAATAAAACTACTGATAGCAATCGTTACATATTGTCTAAGTTAATTGATGGTATAAAATTCTGTGGGGCATTTGAGCTTGCCTTACGTGGGCATGACGAAACCTACATTTCAGAAAATCCTGGCATTTTCAGAGGGCTAGTAAATTTGATGGCCGAAAAATACAGTATTTTAGAAGCACATTTAAAAGACTAAAAAAAGAAATACATTATTTCTAGGCATCTCCAAACAAATTCATAACGAATTACTGGATTCAATGTTTGTCGCGTTTTATTAAAAAAGGAAATTCACACAGCAAAATATGTAGCTATACAGGCCGATGAGACAAGCGATACATTTACTCAAATGCAGATGGTTTTTATAATCAGAGATGTTAAAAATGGCGATATTTACGAGAGATTCTGGGGCTTTTTAATACCAAAAAATCACACGGCAGATGGAATTGCTGATCAAATTCTGACGTTGCTAAGCGAGTTAAGAATACACAAAGAACCCAAGAAACTCATAGCCCAAAGTTATGATAGTGTTTCCGTGATGAGAGCTACAGTCGGAGGAGTACAAGCCCAAATTAAAATTTTAAAAAATAGAAGAAGGTGTAAAGGTGTTTTTTACAAATCTGTTTGCATTTCCCACTTTCTTTTCTCGATCATCTAAAAGCACAACAGTTTTGGACAGCGTCGTGAAAAAGTGTCTACCCCATGTGGCTCCATCAGATGAAATTTTATGTCTAAATGTATGAATACTGTTTACATTTACAAAGAAGAATTGCAAACATGTCTTGAAGAAATTATGGACGCCGAATCGGATAAAAATTCTATTAATCAAGCTCAGGTGTTAATAAATTATTTGGTGGATGATAATTTTAAATATTGGTTGTTTTTCTTCAATAAAATAATGCCTCAGTGCGACATTCTCTTTGATCAACTGCAAAGCATGTAATTAGATGCATTTAAAGTTAAGAAGAATTTGGTAACTTTTTTAACAGTCATTCAAAATATTAGAGACAATATAGAAATACAAAATAATCAAGAATTTGGTAACTTAACTGGTGAGGAATCTACAACGATCATAGGGAATCGCAAAAAGAAACGGAAATTTACTGAATCCGAATGTCAGGATATGCAAGGAAATCTGTGATACCTTAACCATACAGGTTCATAAACGTTTTAGTTTCGATGTATACCTAACTGTTGCAAATTTATTTGAAACTGAAAAACTTAGTGAATATCGAGTCGTCTTTCCAAATGAAGACATTAAAACTGTGCGTAACCTGTTTGCAAACGTAAATTACTTGAAATTAAAAAATGAACACCCAATAATGTACGCACGGGACGATTTTATGAAACACAATGTGGCTGTGCCGCTGTTATAAATGTTTATCCAAAACAATTTAACATCAACATTTAGTGAATCTGTGGAATTGCTGACTGTTTTGTGTACCGTCCCTATGATGACTGTGGAAAGCGAAAGATGTTTCTCTATCCTCAAATGAATCAAAACATTTCTAAGAAACACTATCGGCCAGAAACGGCAATGCGCGTTAGCAATTCTATCTATTAAAAAAAAAACTTGTTAAGTCAATTTCAAATTTTGATGATCAAGTCATTGACCACTTTGCTGCTCAGAAACTTAGGAGGATGAACTTCAACTACAAACAGATTTAATGGTCAAGGTCCAATGGTGAGTTCAGCAAATTTTATTATTTAAGTACCTATTTGAAAATTTGATGTCTGACAGTTATACTCGTATTTCTACACACCAAAGTGTGTGTATGATACTAAGAAATGTAAAATTTTTGGTTGCGACGCATTTCCCTATACCCATTCCAAAATTTGGTTATACGTGCCCCATTTGTCTTCCCCTCACGAACCGCTGCTGTTTTGCCACAAATATTCCAGTAATATCTAGAATGTTCCTAAACCGGCAATAACTCAGTAAGAGTTCCTTGATGTTGCTAATTTTTTGTTTATTAGTTGACGTGTCGAAGGTTTTCTTGAATCAGGTTCATCTTCAATTGCTGCTCTAGCATTACTAAACTTTTTGTATCACTTTTTTTGACACAGTTTCGTTACCGTAACACTTTACCGTAATGCTTTTAATTGTTTGCTCGATAAATTTAACCCTTTTTAAACTTCTATCAGATGTCAAAGACAGTCATTACAATTAAAATAAAATGGTTTTATCGCCACGTAAAGTGTAAATTTTTAAAATAAAAGTCACCTAACTTTTTGATCATAGTAGTATATTGCTTAATGCTAACCCACTTGTTGTCATAAATTGGGATGTCGAAAAAACCTTTATTTATTTATTATGCTGCATTTTGACAGTGATTTAGAGATTGGGTCGAAGACCTGAAAAGAAGATCTGGAGAGAAACAAAAAAAGATTCAAAAGAGCGACATATTTCGCTGGCTAAAAATTCGACGTACGCATTCCGGGATCGCGCCACAAAACAAACAATTTCCTAATTAAGAACGTAACCGATTCAGGACTGGAAACGGGACAATAAACGTTACAATGGGCCCCCCGGGTGGAGAGGGGCAGCAGGATTTATGAATATATGCCAAAAATGTCGCCCTCGTATGGGGCGCGCCTCCCTTAATTAGACCGATTGTTTGTTTCGTAACGTTTAATAATTCAAATACCTGTATGCGCACCTCAAATGGTGGAATTTGTTAATTTTCGAACGATTGCGGCTCGGAGGACGCTTTTTGTTCGCGCCAGAACGTTTCGGCCGATCGTTCAGCTTTTGTTTTCGTTTTCGGATTCGATTCAGTTATTTAAATTGAACATTTTCTGTTTCCATACATTTATATCTTAAAAAAAAGATAGGCAGTTATGGGGACTGCCGACAGAAGTGAAAACTTTTCTTGAAATTTATATTTTTAAAATGTATATTTTTTTTATGTAGTATCGAGGATCTAAACAAATACATTTGGAAAAACATTGGACATTTGGACATTTAGAAAAACTAATAATATTACAATACTTTTTTTGTAAAGGTTTATAAATAATCATTTTGCAAAACATAACAAAACACGTATTTTATTTCTGACAATTTAAACCAATAAACAATAACTTTGAGAAATTAAATGTATTATAAAATTATATAGAATTTTTAATTTTAAAATCCGCCACAAAAATAATATCGAACAACTAGAAAGCTGTTTTACCACGCTAGTAAGATAACGCCTAAGCCACTTTGAAATATTCAATGCACGATGTATTGCAGATATTAAATATTAGAAAATTAAATTATATCAAATTTTTCAATGCAAATATTGATAGCAATATTGGAAATATTCGAAAAAAAATGCTTTGTTTTTGTTATTCATTTTTCTGCATAAAAATAGCAAAAAATAGCAAAATAGCATATTAAGTACTTACTATTGTACTGCACAGTGATTCTACAATTAAACAATTAAAATAATGATTATCTAAAACACAATTTAATTTAAAACACATTTAAAACACAATTGGCATCGCCAGTCTGGCGCAACACGTCACTAGCATGTTGGTGATGCGAACCTATAAGTTTTGCCCCTACCGAAAATCGCTCCACGAGGCTAAAGAAGTTTTTACTTCAAAAAAACATAAGTTCCGAAATATAAGCAATTATAACTTAACTAAAAGAATTCTTCATCTAGTAAAATTTAGGTAAAACTATTTTTTAACCACATTTTTTATTCAGGTTGAAACAAGAAACTCAAATAGATTTCCCACTAAACACCAAATCACTTGCTTCACTCACCACCATGATTTAGCATCATACACAGTCTCTCATGGTAGAATGATTTCCGCCACGGATTTTTCTATTTTTTCACTATTAATGTTTCAACTTTATAGAATAAAATAAATCACTGCAAATATATCATGTATACTATATATATATATATATATATATATATATATATATATATATATATATATATATATATATATATATATATATATATATATATATTTTTTTTTTTTCCCTCTGTCATTCGAATCCAGTATACGTAATGATGTCATCTGTCCATCGTGTTTTCGCTCTTCTCCGTGGACGTTTGCGATCAAGCGGTCCAGGATCGCCTTGGTCCATCTTTCGTTCCATCGCCTCGCTACATGACCTGTCCACTTCCATTTCAATTCCTTTATTTTTCCAAGGATGTCACTCACTTTCGTTTGTTCTTTGATCAATGCGCAGAGCTTTCTATCCCGTCTAGTAATGCCAAGCATTCATCTTTCCATTCCCCTCTTTGCTATCCCAAGTTTTGAACTGGCTGTGATATGAGTATCCAGGTTTTACTTCAGTATGTCATAACGGGCAGGACACACTGATCAAAGACTTTTCTGTTCAGCAAAGTGGTAGTTTGTTCTTAAACACTATGTTGAGTCTGCCAAATGCCTGCCAGATACGTTTAACGCGTCGTTCCACCTCCCGGATATATATAGTGATCACAACCAAATCCTTTTCCAAAATAGAAATTATTTTGTCCTCAGCAAATTTATTGAACATAGTCAAGTCAATTCGTTATATTGTATAAATAAATAATAATTTATTAATAAAGTTTGTTGAAACCTCTTTATGAAGCGTCCGATTGCCGTCACTAACATCTGGTTGTCTAAATTCGCATATGGTGTGTAGAGATGTTACGCTGGAAAGCTTGTCTTTATTAGTGACCCTGTCAATAACTGTCCACACATAATAATTCAATACAGATCTCTTTGGACAAGTCATGTCTGCATTATCAGATAGTTAGTTTTGGACAGAATGGTTTATAAGTGCTGGTGTACCGTCCCTGTAAAAGATGCATGGTCTTCCGAATATTGCATTTTCTATCCAAGGTATACTATATTCACTAGAACACGTACATACACTTCTTCTGTTATGGTTTTGCCCTTTTTGCCTTTTAGACACCTACAACACCTACGCATATCGGGTGTTTAATGTTCGTAACAATGTAAATCTATTCGTTACCTCAATCAATAATCAAATGATTTATATTTTGATATATTTTGCGTAGATTGAAGATTGTTTTCACGTTCAATTTAGGATGGGAATTTTAATAAAAAAAAAAACAAGCATTTATGAAGCGATTCAACCTAATAGCAGTTTGCAACTGGATTTAACATCTTATTATGTTTATTTAAATTTAATTATAGCTATCTTTTTGCGCTGTCGAGGTTTTAAAACATTCGACGTCAACTCCAAAGCTTTTTTAGCTTTGTGACTTTTGAAAGTGACCACTTTCTGGTCAATGATATCGTAATGTTTCATGACAATGCCCAATAACATGTCCAAACTCATCCAAATTTCATCTTTCAGTAAGATAATGTCAAACCGCTTGCAGGTCGTTCAACAGAACAGCTTTTAAAATAATTTCGAATGTGCTACTTGACTGGCTTGCAAAGTCCCGTGACTTATCACCTCTAGAACATGTGTGAGATAGTATTGGTTAAACTCTTGAGCATTTGAACCGACAATCTGCAACTTCCTTTTTCTCTGTAGTTTTCTTTTAGCTCGAAACACTTCGTTCAAGGATATTCCAACTTTTTATGCTTTCAAAAAGTACGACTTAGGTCTCGGCGATGACCTCTTTTTTCATTTGAAGTGATTTTTTTTTCCATCAGCCAATTGCTTCATATTTGGAAGGAGAAAGAAGTCAGAGGGAGCCAAATCTCGAGAATATGGTGGAGGTGGCATCAGTTCATAGCACAAATGGACGAATTTTGCTGTTGTAATAGCGGACGAATAGGCTGGTGCATTGTCTTGATAAAACTTCTTCCTGTGATCGTATCACTCTTTTCCAAATAGTCGATGGAGATAATGCTTTGCGAATCCCCAAAAAGTAGTGGTGATAATCTTTCCGGCCAATGGAAAAATCTTTGCTTTCTTCGTTGTACGTTCGTCATGTAAAACCGACTATTTTAACTGTTCATTTGATCAATTCTTCTATAGGAACCTTTGGTGTGAACCACTATACTTGAAGAGATTTATCACTAAACACCAAATCACTTTTTTTGAACTGCTTGACGCACGTTTCGCTAACCATATTAGCATCATCAGGAAATGATTTCATCTCTAAGATTAAATCATTTCCTGATGATTTCCTTTTGATCCTGTGTTTCCTTTATTGTGCTGCCTTACAAACAAAAGTTCTTGTTAACACACTTTATTTATTTTCCGGTTTACAATTTCAAAAAATCAGTGTTTAATCATTACTTCACGAAATTCGCTTTCGAAAAATGTCAAAACGAAACTAAATGTTATATCGGTTGACATTTATGGAGTGTTACTAGAAAGGAAGCTACTTTTCAGAAATGCTATCGCACCGCCATCTACATGTTACTAAAGATTACTATTAAAAATGCAACAATAATTTGATTAATTTTTATATTTTTGGATTTCTTTAAATATTTATTATTTAAAAGATTAAGTTTTCTTAAAATATCAAATCCAGCAGTGTAGTAATTATAAACTTAAGTGATAACATACTCCTCCACACAATATTTATCTTCAACTCTTCACAATTCGGTACAGAACTGTATATCTTTCTCGACACGAACAAACAAACATGGCCTTGATTCAACACATCGTCGCTGACAAGCCATTAAGCCTAAATTACCAATCCTATATAAACCAATAAAAGCTCCAAAATAATTGAATTATGTTTATATGTTGGGCTTTTACTGCGCACAATAAAGAACAACATATAAAACCGATAGGACCAATTCAGTCCCTGTAATCGTTTAATAAAAATATTTTTAATTAAGTTCGTATTCCAGGACCGGCTTTAACTAAAATCGAATAAACTTTTTTTGTGATTTCAGATGAATTGAGACTGCTCTTTCAATTTCCATTTATCATTTGTTTTACAGTGTAGTCTTCAGTAATAGGGTAAAATGTTTCAAGTATTTTCTAAAATTCGAAATAAAACGATAAAATAAACTAATAATTATCAAAATTTATAAAAAAGCGTTGATTAATTATCATTTTATTACAAAAAATAAATATGAAGGAGATCAATGAAGAAGATTCAATTGATTGTAGTGAAGCATAAAGAAAAATTATTTAGAAGTGTCTTCTAATCCGATCCTGCTTCAATCAAAGACGTTCCGACCAATAAAACCTGGTGAATCACAGAATCGTCTCCGGGTAATTGCCGAGCTCTTTGGCTGGACGGAATAAGCCGAGCCTCAACCGTCGTAAAATCGTTCTTAAGTGAGTGTTTATTTTATTCGGCGCAATATTCCGATCCCGGCTTAAAGAGATTGCCAATTTCGTTTGTATTATATCAGAGCGGTGACCATTAAAACTCTGTAATGGGTTATGATGGTCTTTTGATGCCGGCCATTTGGTTTAGTTCTTTATTAAGTGTGAAGCAATCGAGAAACCTTCAACAGAAAAATCTTTCTTACGATTTTAACTTTGGAACTTGTTTCAGCAGATTTTAAGCAAGTTTGAGAATGTACCGTCATTTATTACATTTCTTGTAATTTACACAGGATGTTCAATGAAAATAATGGAAAACTGTGACTTATGTAGGAGGGTCGATTTTTTAACAATTTGACACGTAGTCTCTTTTCAATTCAATACATTTAGATCAACGATGTTCCAACTTCCCTTCTTTGATATAATTCCCTTCTTTGACCTCATTATCAACATGCTCTTTGGAAACTTTCAAAACAAAAAGGAATACCGAAAAAATTATACGCCTTATTCGGGAAATATATACGAATGCTCAATGGGCAGTATTTTCATAAAACTTGGGCAGTATTTTCATAAAAATGGAGGTGCAGATCATGACGTCAGAAGCATAATACAAAAAGCTCAAGGAGTTTTTGGAACTCTGACACGTGTGTGGAGATCAACACAATACTCAAAGCAAACAAAACTCCGTCTGTTTAACACCAATGTTAGGACGGTCTTGCTCTAAGGATGTGAAGTGTTTAAATAAATGAAGACAATAACAAAAAAAAACTTCAGATCTTCATAAATAAATACTTGCGAAAAATACTTCGCATATTTTGGTCGAACAAGATTCGAAACGAAGACCATCCATCCAAACAAATTAAAAGAAAATTGAACACGAGATAACACTTCATAGGTGGAGATGGATTGGGCACACACTCAAAAAGGAAACAACTGTATAGCCAAAATTTCATTTGACTGAAATCCGCAGGGCAAAGACACAGACTTGGAGGTCTATCTAACTATCCATGATGAATTGAAAAGAGTCAACATGTCCTGGAAACAAGTCAAGGTTCTGGTGCAGAATAGAACCAGATGGCGCACTTTTATTGAAGCTCTATGCTTCGCGAAGAAGTTGAACGACCATTTATTCTATTCTTTTACTTCATTATTTGAAGTGAATTTTCGTTCAACAAACCATCTGGTTTGGGAAGAGCAGATAATTACCATATAATATGAATATGGCGCATGTGGAAGCAATTCGAAGCATGTCATGGAGATAACCAAAGATGCGTGTGAAGGTACGTTATCGTTGTGAAAGAGTACGCTTCAATTGGTCCAGTAATAAAAAAATACTCCGCCTTATGCGAGTTTTTTACAACATTAGCAAGTTCACCTTTATCAATATTTAATTGAAGTATTTATTAATAGTATATTTTATTGAAGCCGGTGCTCACTTCAGATGAAATTATTGATTTTTGTGATGATTTTGTCGGTTGTAATAGTGTTTGACTGTCCTGAATGGTTATTATTTTCAATATATGCACTACCATGTTTAAATTTAGCAATACTTGAAAAGAAAATACAAGGAACATTAATTTAAACTGCATTTTTTTAAGTTTTTGGGTTCGAGCTGAAAACCGGCATGGCCGACTTATATTATCATGGTTTTGGCCATTCATTCAGCCACGATAGTGTTGTTTCTGGAGATTTTTTTCATTTATATATATATAGCGAATACAAAGGCCTGTGAACTCTTTTTCACTTGAAGTGGATAACACTTGATAATGCCAAAATAATATTTTGGCGAAACGTCATGACCCTACACAGAACGAACGTATCAATACCCTTCCAGCATCAATACATGCTGGCTACGTTCAACCAATGCTGGCACATAGCTTTTTTATGTTGTTTTTCGGAATCGCCTTAATGACCCTCGTCACGCCTTCTTAGATTTGTGTAACGCTGGCATAAAATATTTCTTTCTTGGCCAGTTTGAGTTTCGGGAACCGGAAATCACACGCAGATAGTTCCGTCTGGTTGTTTTAATAAGGTCGGTGCAATGGTTAATGTGATCAATTTCTTGGTCCTCATTTAAGACGTGAGGAACAAATGGAGTACAGACTTTCCGTTTGTTTAAATCCTTTGTGAAAATTTCGTGAATCATGTCTTTGGTTATATTTAATTACTCCGCTATCCATCTCACAGTTGAATTCGCATCGCAGGCGATCATTTCACGCACTTTTTCCACAAACTCGTCGCTATTTTTGTTTTTTGTCTCGCACAGCTTTGTCCTGGAATCGCTTATACCATTCGTACGCACGTATTTAGCATAAGAAATTATCGCCATACATTCTTTTCTCAATTTAAATGTTTTTAGTAAAAGTTTTACCGAGCTTGAAACAAAATTTAATATTAGCTCTTTGTTCCATCGGGTTTTTGTGATGTGGTGACAAAAGGTACTGTCGCGTTAAGCGCTATAACTTTACAATCCGCTGATCTATTCAAATAAAGGTGGCCTCGTTTTATAGAGGATATATACAGCTTTTAGATTATATATCGTTTCAATAGATGGTGATAGTAATTTTCTTAAAATATATGTTAGTATATATAATGGGTAAAAAACTGCTCCGTGTTAAAGACTGAACAAATAATGTGTTATATATATCGCCCTGGTCGCTCATGCACTGAAAAAATCTTTAACTTAAAAACAGTACTGAAATACAAAGCTATCAGAAACGTCCCAATCATCAGCACGAAAGCATACGACTACATAGACCGAAAATCTCTGTTCAACATAATCGAAGAACAAATGTCTTCGATCTACGATTGATCAAGCAGATACTGACCTACACAACCTCTAATGTGAAATTTCCTAACTCTTCCTGATTAAAACCGGAGTACGCCAAGGAGATCCTCTTCCTCACTCCTCTTCAACTTGGCCCTGGACAAAGTCATAACGGAATGGGAAAAAGAACTGAAAAATCAAAATCATCAAATCAAAATATATCAATATATATATATATATATATATATATATATATATATATATATATATATATATATATATATATATATATATATATATATATATTATTGAAAACCAGTGTTTTTCAAGTAATAATATCTTAGGTGAAATAGCTGTATCTCAGTCGAGAAGCTCATTCTGAGCATCTGAATTAAGCCGATGGTGGAACAGTATATTTCGCGTTGAAATATATACGAGAACTATGAAAACTTTATTTCTTTCCTTCCTGCGTTCTACCACGTCGATTCAATAATACTGGGGCCTCCTGCTGATTTACCAAGCTTACGTACGACTCTTTCCATCCATAAACCACGTACCCCCAGCTCGTAAAAACCGAAAATCGGCACAATAATTCGCCGACCAAACAATTAAAACCCATCTAATTATTTCTCTTAATGAGAGTGAGAACGGTACGGAAACCGGCGGTGTAGCAGCGGGGTATCGGCGGGTCCAGCGGCGCTACGGATCACTTCTTGTACCCGCTAACGACGACCAAAACGAATTCCTGTTGGTGGTTTGACGCCGATTGATCTAATTTTTATGGTAACGAGGTATTTGGAGCCGATAGATTTTTTTTTTGACGTGAAAATTATTGAAAGTTGTTTCCTATGTAGATCTTAGAAGAATATGAATGGACATCTTCGACTAGAAATTGTATCAATATCTTAAACCAGTTGGTAGAATTAAATGTTTGTAATGTTGTCTTATACATCTTAAACTATAAAACGCCTATAATTAGAACTTCATGTGCGTCATGGATTAAAATAATAGTTTCGTTAGTTTTTTCTGAAACATCACTTTGTAGTACCAGGCCAACCTTAAGTTTTTTGATAAATTTATTTGAATTTATTAATAAGCCTATCAGAGACTTATATTATTTACTTTATGTATAAGAGTTGTACAACTAAATAAGCTGCGTAATTTAAAATTAATTTTATTTATACAGGGTGTTTAACTAAACCGCGGCGGGGTATAGTTTTGTTTTTCTTATCGAATACCCTATATGTTTATCCATTTTTGCATTCTCAAACATTTCGGAGTTGCATTTTGCAGTGTCATATATCCAGTGGCGGCTGGTGAGGGAGGGCGTTAGAGCGCCACCCCTCAAGCAATTTATCATAGTAAACCATTTTTCAGAGCAAAACACCATATTTTATTCTGTTCAGTTTCTTTCCTTTAACTCATTTTTCTGGTTCACCTCCTGTAAAGGGTTTCAATACCACGAAAAGTAAAAAGGAGGGAGGGGAAAGCAAACAAAAATCTTCAGCAGCACTATATTCTACTTCGCCCTCCCACTTTAAAAACCCACGAGCCGCCACGGCATATATCATTTATTTTTTGATAAGGAATTATCATTTTTGGGAGCGATATTAATGAAACTATAATTTAACTTTTAATGCCAACAAAATTTGGGAGGGACGAGGAATCCAGGGGTCCAGGATAACTGACATAGATGAAAACATCAAATGTCAATTTTTTAAATTGAATCTCAAATATTTTTCATTTTACAATAGTCCTAAGATAAAATACTTCTATTGTTGTGAAACATGTTCTATACCTATCTGTCATTATTTCCGAGATTTTTACATTTTTGTTTTTAATATCTCCTTTTTAATAGAATTCACCTTAGACGGTTTAGAAATAAAATTCAGTTCAAATCGCAAATATTGTTTTAGTATAGCTTCTAAAGAGTTTTTATATGATACAGAAAAAAACTTCTTTCATAATTAAATAGAATTTTTTTATGATCGATTATTTTGACTATCAAAATGAAATGTGAATATTCAATTACAACTTAAAGTCCGTAGACTTCTGACAAAGCGCATTCTGTCAGTCCAATTTCCATTTCTTCAAGCAATTGGGGATTTATGTTCACAATTGTCCGAATTATAGCCAAGACGTCAATAGTTGCCGGATTTAACAAAACCCCAAAGAAAATAATCTAAAGGCGTTAAATTACATAACCTTGCTGGCCAATTAATTGGTCCGTTCCTAAAAATATATAAATAAATTTCTTACTGAATGTTCCCTCAATAAATCAGTTGTTGTGTTGGGTGTATGACACGTGGAGCCATCCTGTTGGAACCACATTCCTCCAGATCAATACCATTCAAATTCTGAACTAAATAATCCTCTCCATACTCTGTGATCGTCTTTCGTTTTTCCAAATAGTCGATGAAAATAAACGCCTACAAATCCCAGAAAATAGTGGCCATGGCCTTTCCGGTCAATGAAAGCGTCTTTCCTTTCAGGGCACGTTCCTCATATAAAACCCACTGTTTTGACAGTGTCTTCGTTCTTCGTTTCTGGTGGATAGTGATGAATCTAGGTTTCATCAACAGTCACTAAACGTAGTAGAAACTTCACCCCTGTTAAATTTCCTCAGTAGTGATCTCAATTAGTGATTGTGACCGCACCATTTTCTCAGTAGTGACCTCAACGAGGCTTCCAGAGCGCGAAGTATCACTCTTGTTGGTTCGACCATATCGAAACTCAGTAAATTAAGTATGGACCATAAAATGCAGAGGAGAAGAGGCTTTATGATATTTTTTCAACTTTTCTTTGGTTTTCGCGATCGTTTTTTAACGTAAAATGTAGTGTATATTCAACACACGAAATGTTTTATTATGATTGGAAATATGTCGCAATTATTTAAGCATAAATTGATTTTAATATTTTAGTTTTGAATATGCAACAACAATGAGTAAACGATTATTTTGGGAAAAGATCTTTAATGTCATATAATCTGTAACTTCTGGGTCATTATCGCGATTTTCAAGGTTTTATAGGAACAAAATAAAATGAACTTTTTGAAATTGGAATGCCTGCAAGATAAAAATCTTTGCTAATGCTTAAAACTAGTTAGAAACGGAAAAACGAAACAACTCATAAACTGTATTCGATCAAATACGTGTCACGTCTTAGAACGCAGTAAAAGCTTACGTGTTATTTCCGATAACTTCTTGCCCGGGTAATTGTGAAATATGATTTCCAATGAGGGAAACTGGCACGAAAGTCTCGTTGGTCATTGTCGGATGTGAATGAAACGCAGCTGAACAGAAATGTACAATGTATGGCTTTTACTGCGGCAAAAATAGTTTGCTGCAGTAGCTGGTCGACTTTTTTTTCTTGCCAGTTTCGTGTGAAACTTGAGAAATGTTGGAGTTCGATCGATCTGCGATTGCACAGCAAATAACAGATGCGTGTTGTAGTGTAATTAAAATAATGTAAACTAGTTTTAAATAAATATTTGATGAATTGCTGAGGAGAATTAATATTAATGCCAGGTCATGAACGTAGTCATTTTCTGTGTTGCTTCGAGATACAACAATCAGATCGTAATTCTCTCAAGAAACTAATTCCCTGTAATTTTCATGGTATTCTAGGCAAGCTAGACAAAAGCGTCAGATATTTACAAACATAACGAATAAAATTGCAATTTAAAGTCATTTTACGCAGAAGATAGAGCATTTCCCATTAAGAGGTAACTAATAAAGATAATGCTTACATATTTGATTGATAAGTAAATGGAAGATCAAAGTCAACAAAACCAAATCTGTAATGAGTAATGATCTCTGAATCGAGTAATGGTTCATATCCCCCTGTTAGCATGAATAAGATAAAAATTCCACAAAAAGAAGAAGTTAAGTGTTTTGGAATGTATCTTAGCAAAAGACTGGAGAAAACATACATATAAAGCTTGATTTTTTAGATTGTCCGAATTTCCAATCGGGGTCGCTGTCAAACAAACTATGAGTTTGCGCGCAACTCTGAAAATCTGTGTCTCAATAGTCTGGCATCAGGGAACGTAGAACAACGCGTGAAATTATCGAAAATGATCAAAATCACTATTCTGTGAGAGAACTAATAGAGCACTTTGTGAATTTGAACTTCCGGACGCATTTCACGCTACTCAGTATTAAAACAAAAACAAGACAAAAAAATGTCCATTCTGAAGAAAATATCGCCGCTGTAGTTGGCAGTATTGATGAAGATCCAAATTTCCTCCGTTCACAGGAAGTTGGGCTTTGTTATTCGACTATGTAGATTATTTAATTCCGAATTTGAATGGAATTGATCTGGAGAAGCTGTGCTTCCAACAGAACGGCTCAACATGTCATACAGCCAACGCAATTTCGATTTAGCGAGCAAACAATTGAATGAAGTGAGAATTGAAAATTAAACAATTGAAAATTATTTCGGGAAACGGATCTGTTAATTGGGCGCCAAGATCATATGACTTAACGCATTTAGATTATTTTATTTTTATTTTATGTTGAATCTTTGGTCTATACTGATAAAGCAGAAACTATTGGCGCATTGAAAACCAACAAAAGTCGAACAATTCCGGATATAAGACACTAATTGCTTGAAAAAGTGATCGGAAATTGGATTGACAGAATGGTTTGTCAGAAGTAGTCATGGCGGACATTTGTGCGAAACTGTTTTCAAACATTGATACCACTGAATTTATAGTTCGGACGCACTATATATGCGAGGGTTGTATGATAAGTACCTGACCTAGGCCAGGATGGCGCTGCTAGTATTTAAAAAATTATATTTTTCGTAAATATAACCTTTCACAACAATACTGTTAAACTTTTAAGTTGTTGCGTGGCTTAATTTATGAATGGCAGCCATTTAAATAGAACAACTTTTGTGATTTTACAACATGGAAAAAATTGAATATCAAGCAGCGATAAAATACTTGTTTTGGAAAAAGAAAACAAACGATGAGAATGAAACGGGGCTCAGCGAAGTTTATGGGAACTTTGCACCTTCGTATAAGTCGTATAAGCATTTATGATGAAGATCGCCCAGGTCATCCAAATGAGGTTATCACTTCAGAAATGATTGAAAAAATCCACGATATCATTATAAACGACCGGAGAGTGAAAGTGTGTAAGTTTGTTGGGAATGTGGGCATCTCAATTTAATGGGTACAAAATATTTTAACAACTCATTTAGATATGAATAAACTTCCAGCAAGATAGGTGCCGCGATTGCTCACAATTGACAATAAATACACACGTGCGTCAACTTCAAAATAATATTTAGCGATGTTAAAACACAATCAAAATGATTTTTTAGCATCGGTTTATAACTGTTGACGAAACATGGATTTATCACAGCACACCAGAGACCAAAGAACAGCCCAAACAGGATTTGGGTGGATTTTCCGTGGCGAATCTGCGCCAAAGAAGATCGTATAATATCGTAGGGGATACAAAATATAGAAAAACGTTGGACTAAGTGTATCGAACTGAAAGGTAATTTTGTTGAAAAATTAAATAAATTTTACACATAAAAATGTTTTTTCTTGTAATGGCCAATTATTTATCATACAACCCTTGTATATATATATATATATATATATATATATATATATATATATATATATATATATATATATATATATATATATATAGCTTTTTTCTTGGGGAAATTGGTTGTTTTAGGGCTAGCGGTCAGCAGTAAAACAAGTGTTTAATCGTCTCAATATTTCGTCATTTTTTTGATGACTTCATCAGGACGATTAAACACTTGTTTTACTGCTGACCGCTAGCCCGAAAACAACCAATTTCCCAATTTCCCCAAGAAAAAAACTATAAATTGCACGGTCGAGAAACATATCAAATTATATATATATATATATATATATATATATATATATATATATATATATATATATATATATATATATATATATATATATATATATATAAAGAAAGCAACTTGGTTGTATAAATAAAACAAAGCTGTTACACTTTCGCTACACTATAGCTTCTTCGAATGGTTGACAAAGAATCAAAGAAGCTATAGTGTTGCGAAACGCGTTATGTTTTAGAGAAAAATATAAGTGGAAATTAGAGAACTTTGTTTTATTTATACAATTAAGTATGAATTTCCATCAAGAAAATGCCGTAATCTTCCTCAAAGCAGCTTAGCATTAAGTGGAGACAGCTATGCTGCATGCTGAATAGAGGATCCGAACTTTCACCCGATAACAAACTTTTAACAATAGGGGTACCCATAAGTAATCAATTATTAATAGCGTGGAATATTTGCTTCAATCTAGTTCAGAGTGTGAATATATAAAGGTGTTTTAGTACGCAATATTACAACACGTGGCCTTGACCTTTGTGTAGTATCCAGGAAATAGCAAACACTCTTCAGGCTACTTGGTCAACAGTCCAAAGACCTTCCTCAAGAAATCGGAAAGGTTTACAGGCAGGGTATATGGGTTTCACATCTATTGTCGGAGATGAATAAAGAACAACGGCGTACAATTTGCACATCTCTATTGTGCAGACACCGAAGTGATCCTTTTTACGAAGGATTGTCACTGGTGACGAGAAATGGGTCTTGTACAACAACGACAAGCGCACCAAACAATAGCTTTCTCTAAATCAACTAACCGTACCCACTCCTAAACCATCCTTCAGTTTAAATAAGCTGTTACTGTGCGTTTGGTGGGACTGTCGTGGTATAATTCATTTTGAACTGTTGAAACCGGGAGAAACATATGGTTGAATTATAGTGTCAACAATTGGATAGATTACGCAAAGAATTGTTGGTAAAATGGTGAGCTCTGGTCAACAGAAGAGGGGTAATATTGCAACACGATAATGTCAGACCACATGCAGCAAGATTAACCCAAGAAAAAATAAGGCAGCTACACTGGGAGGATTTACCACATCCATCATATTCTCCAGAGATAGCACCATCCGATTTTCATTTATTCCGATCCATGGAACATTCCCTTAGGAATAAAAAAATTTAAAAATATCGATGATGTGCGAGCTCATCTAGAAACATATTTTTCTTCAAAGGAAACAAAATATGGACAGGGGATTGAAACTCTACCAGCAAGATGGCAAAAGGTCTTAGATAATGAGCTTAGCTACACGCTTAGCTCGTTATCTAAGAGCTCTTAGAGAACTGAGATTACATAATCGTCTGAAGATAAAATTAAATGTAAATAAATTCGATTACCCCTCATATTTAAAACACTACTGAAACCCATATGGACATATGGGGTTGAACTCTGGGGAACTGCATCTACCTCAAATATCAAAATAATTCAACGATTTCATTTTAAACTTTTGAAAACCACACTAAACATCCCTTGGTTTATCACTAATCAATGATATATAGAGACTTATAAGTTCCTTACATGAAAGAAGAAGAATGCAGATGTGCCAAAAGACATAAGGAAATACTTCATTTTCATCTCAATGTACTTGGAAAGAACCTTATGACACCAGTTAGAACAATCAGAAGATGAAAACGTCCACTGTCCATTGACTTGTTGTGAAAGTGTAATGTGTTTAGTGTAGTGCCATTGTCAAAAATAGTTATTAATGACTATTAAGAAAAGTAAGCTCCTCACTGGAGGGATGTCCACATGTCTAATTGTAAGTTTAGACTTCACTTCCACTATTTAGACGATCAACATATATAAATCGTTTGAAAGTAATTTGGATTTTTTTACTTGAAAATTACCCTAGATGTTATAAAACCAAATAACTTCATTCAATGTTGTATTGATCTCATTTTAACAGCTTTTGCCATCTTGCAATTTATTGATTCCATTTCATATTAAGTATGTCAAGTATGGTTGAGATGGCGTGCGGTGAAGTTTCAAACGCATGCTTATTTGTAGCGATCGAGTAAAGTAAACAAGTTTGGGGATTTTTTTAAAAATGGATACAGTTGAAGTTCGAACTATTATAAAGTAACGGGTTGTCCGGAAAGTTCGTAGGGATTTTTTTAAAGAGAATTAGACACGCAAATAATTTATGCACATATTTATTTGGTCTATTATGCAATTATCATTAGTATTTATAACTTTTTTCCAACGATCCATAATTCCTTTTTACCAAAAATTAGCATCTTTATTGCCAAAAAGTATAAACAGGTTGTTTTTCACCTGTTCTACCGCTTTAAAATATTTCTCCCTTAAACAATTTTGGAGACAGCAGAATAGCTAGTAATCCGAGGGTACGATGTACGATGAGTAGGAAGGATAGAGCAAAATATCCCAATTGAAGTTCTAGAATTTTTGATGGGCTCTGATTGAAACGTGTGGTCGTGGTTTATCATAATGAAACGCAACGCGTTTCCTATTTGCTCATGTAATAGGACGGTCGATGTTGATGGTTTGGTTACGTAGAGGAAGCTCAAAGTGTATGGGTCCCTTCCAATCCCATCAAATGCAAAGTAAAATTTTCTTCGTATGAAGACCGACTTTCGCTGTACTTAAAACCGCCAATCCTCGCAATATTTATGATTTTTTATTGCAGGTTGTCAAACAACACAATCGACTTTACATCGCCAGTTACCATCCGGGTCAGAAATGGAGCGTCAGAATTTTCTTATCAGGAAAACATCACACGAAGAGATTCGGTTCAGCAGATTTCGCTCATGAAGTTCGTGAGGGGCCCACTTATCGTGTCGGCAAATGAACCCATTTTTTTCAGATGGCCAAAAAGGGTCGATTTGCTAATATTTAACTTATCTGCTAACTCATTTGACTTATTTAAAAGTGATTCTGCTGAGTTTTTTCAGCGTTTTATAAGGTTAGATGAAATGTGGATTCACTATTACATACTAGAAGTGAAGCAGCAGTTTAAACAGTGGGTAGGAGCAAGTTAAAATGCGGCAAAGAAAGTGAAAATCATTCCATTTGTTTGGAAAGAAAGGAAATGCGTTCCGCGTGAATTGTTTGAATATATAAAAATCAACGATGTGACACCACACTGACTTTCCATTCAAAGTCACAAAAAAATTGTTTCCTCTACACAATCATTACTGGCGATGAAAAGTGATTCTTTACGAAACTCCAAGCATAAAAATTAATGTATTTAGTGTAGTCAACCTTAAACAATGTCAAAGTTTAATATCTACAACCAGAAGGTTTTGCTCTGCATCTTGCAGAATTAGAAGGGATTCTTTATTGAGTTCCGATTTGTTACGAAAAACAGGTGGGGCACGTATAAACAAATTTTGGAATGGGGATGCGTCGCAACCAAAAATTTTATATTTCTCAGTATCATACAAATACTTTGCTGTGTAGAAATATGAGTGTAACTATCAGATACCAAATTTTCAAATAGGTACCTAGATAATAAAATTTTGCTAAACTCACTATAGGACCATGACCATTAAATCTGTTTTTAGTTGAAGTCCGTCCTCCAAAATTTCTGTGAAAAATGGTCGATGATTTGATTATTAAATTTTGAAATTGACTTCAAAAGTATTTTTTTGTCAATAGAAAGCATTGCTAACGCGCACAGTCGTTCCTGCCCCATAATGTTTCTTAGAAATGTTTTGATTCGTTTGAAGATAGATAAACAACTTTCGCTTTCCACAGTCGTCATAGGGACGGTACACAAAACAGTCAGCAATTCCACAGATTCACTAAATGTCGATGTTAAATTGTGTTGGATAAACATTAGTAATAGCGGCACGACGTCACTGTGTTTTATAAAATCGTCCCGTACGTACATTATCGAGAGTTAATTTTTTAATTTTAAGTAATTTATGTTTGTAAACAGGTTACACACCATTTTAATGTCTTCATATGAAAAGATGGCTCGATATTCACCAAATTTTTCGGTTTCAAATAAATTTGCAATAGGTATATATCGAAACAAGAACGTTCATGAATCTGTATGGTTAAGGTATCACAGATTTTATTGCATATCCTGACATTCGGATTGGGGTCCTCCTTGTCAGTAAATTTCTGTTTCTTTCTGCGATTCTCTATGATCGTTGTAGATTGCTCACCAGTTAAGTTACCAAATTCTTGATTAATTCGTATTTCTATATTGTCTCTAATATTTTGAATAGCTGTTGAAAAAAATACCAAATTCTTCTTAACTATAAGTGCATCTATTTGCCTGCTTTGCAGTTGATCAAAGAGAATGTCGCAGTGAGGCATTATTTTATTGAAGAAAAACAACCAAAATTTAAAATTGTCATCCATCAAATAATTTATCAACCCCTGGAGCTTGATTAATAGAATTTTTATCCGACTCGGCGTCCATCATTTTTTCAAGGCATGTTTACACTTCTTTGTAAATGTAAACAGTGTTCACACATTTAGATGTAAAGTTTCATCTGGTAGGGGCCGCACGGGGTAAACGCTATTTCACGATGATGTCCAGAACAGTTTTCCTTTTGGCTGATCGAGAAAAGAGAGCGGGAAATGCAGGCAGATTTGCAAAAAACACCTTTACACCTTTTTCTACTGTACAACACCTTTCAATTATTAGATTTAATTAGTGAGCATAGCAGTGAATATACTGTGCATTCTTACAAATATTTTTAATTTTGACTTGTACTTCTTCGACTGTACCTCTCATCATGGAAGCACCATCATAAATTTGGGCTATGAGTTTCTTAGGTTCTTTGTCTATTCCTAACTCGCTTAGCACCATCAGAAGTTCGTTTGCAATTCCATCTGCTGTGATTTTTTAGTATTATAAAGCCCCAGAACCTCTCGTAAATTACGTCATTTTTAACATATCTGATAATAAAAACCATGTGCAATTGAGTAGATGTACCTGTTGTTTTATTCGCCTGTAAGGCAACATATTTTGCTGTGTGAATTTCCTTTTTTAATAAATCGCGACAAACATGCAACACTGAATCCAGTAATTCGTTCTGAATTTGTTTGGAGATGCCTAGAAATAATTTATTTTTAGTCTTTTAAATGAGCTTCTAAGATATTGTCTATTTCGGCTATGAAATTTACTACCCCTCTGAAAATGCCAGGATTTTCTGAAGTGTAGGTTTCGTCATGCCTACCTAAGGCAAGCTCAAATGCCCCACAGAATTTTACACCGTCAATTAACTTAGACAATTGCTAACTTAATTAACTTAACAATAATTAACTTAGACGATTGCTATCAACAATTTTATTGTGCTTTTTAATAGTCCTAGAGTCCCGATGTGCACAACTGAGTTGAGAACGAATGTCTGTCTTCCCCAACATACTAATTTCTAGCTCATTTTTCAAATGTCTTTGTGAAATAGAATGCGATTTTACCTTTGCGTCCAAATTTTTCAAATCATTACCACCGTATTTAATCCAGTCAAGGTCAAGATCGCGCGCACTCACTGGTTTTCCGACTTGTGCCAAAATGCACGGAAAACAATAAAATATATTTGTTGTGTCGCATCCACATAACCACGAATACTTCTCATACACGGTTTTATTGAATGTGCGTTTGTATGTTCCTTTTTGAGTAATATTGACTTGCTCGATTTGCAGAATCGGTATCGGCTGACCAAGATTTTTGATGACAATTCGGTCCTCAAACGTTAATGTGACATTATTTCTATTCATATATTGCACTGAATTCATCTTCGCTATTGTAATTGTTTAAAGCATTCACTTTGCAACCACTCGAAAAGTCGAAAAGCGCGATGGCGAAAAACAGCTGACTATTGAGAATGGGACAGCGCCCAAGATATGACATTATAAATGCGTTTAATCTCCGGGTTACTAGCGAAGCGATGCATTGCTGTTTTTGTTTTTCGCATGCGATAGTAAAGAAAACAGTAGCGGCACAAACTTGTCTGTATCCAAAGCACGTGTTCTTTAATCGGTGCGCTACGGCCTATTTCGTTACCGCAGATGACATTATGGATGTTAGACTATAGAAATCGTAAGAAGCGTGATCATAGACAGAATAAAGAATAAATTAATATAAAATCTGAATTTATTTTTTCTACGTCATTTTTAAATTTTTTAGGTAGGCCACATGCCCTCATGTCCTTATGGATCAACTGTCACTGGTAGTAACAATCAACAACAATTAGCCAATTTTAGTTATAATAGCCTTGATATAAAAGTGATCATTTACTTAAGTGATCTGGCTTTAAGACAGTGCTCGATGTTATGTAGCTAAAGCGAGTGAAGATCATATCTTTGCGATCATAACTTACCACATATTTCGATAGTTGTACGAGTTGTGTAATTGTGTAAGTTGGATTCAATTTAAATTATAATTCTATTTTGTCTCCTTCAAAGTAGTTACCTTCGGAGGCAACACCAGCTGCGAATGGAAACAATTTGTCCATTTAACATAGCAGGGCTGGAACTGATATACTAGAATCGCCTTCTGCTCGTTAGTTACGGTCTTTACAATGTTTTCCATTGACCCAAAATGTTATTATATATATTAGGTGAATTTTCAATTTTAGGAAAGGGAAGAAGTCTGTTAAATAAAGGGGTTGCGGAGTCACAGTGATGATTTTACTTATCTAAAAGTTATTAAATGAAATCGCTGTGTGGCAAGGCGCAATGTCGTGATGCAGCACCCAGGTGTTCTTGATGCTCAATCTTACACGAATGACCCTTTTTTGAATCCTCTCTGATTTACTGTTTGGCATTGAAGCAGAAATTCCTTATGGATGATCCCCTGACTATTAAAAAAGCAAATCAGTATGGTTTTGATCTTTAATTTGTTCATTCTGGCTGTATTGGTCGTGATTAGGTTGGAGTGTTTCAGGTACTAGAAAAATCCGGCCTACGAAAAAAATTGTTACGAACCTAGTGACTTTGGGGAGTAAAAAAAAAACTTCATATTGAAAACGCATCAGATGTTGGTCTGTCTCTTGGGAAACGAACAGTCACAGGGGAAACCAACATTGTTGCCAGAATGAAGGCTGCGCCACTAGTCTCATTACTTTATTTACACACCTCCTAGATAGGTGCTGCTGTAGCTTCATCGCACAATCGTGACACCAGGAGAAATAATTAGTCTGTGTATTGATATGATGATTACAAAAGCCCATCGATTAATGAAGTTTTGTTTATTCTTAAATAAAAATCGAATTTAACAAGAAAAAACTCATTACTTCTTGATCCAATAATAAGTAGCAATTTCTGCAAGTACACCCACCAAATCGTCAATTTTTAATCGTCAATTTTCGCCTTCGAAAACCCTAATTCAAACGAAAACCAAACAGACTCAATTCGGTGAAAAGTTCCCCGTCGAATCGCATTAGCGTCAAGACGAACCCTCGCCGCTGTCCCCCTTTTCTTCGACAGAAACAAAACCGACCGGTAAATGGGGCTTTTTTGGTCGTCGAACCGTTACCAAAATTATATCAAAAATAATATCTGAATCCGTAAAGGAGGAATCGTTCACGCCCGGATGAAAATATTGCGTTTTGGGTTTCACAAAGCCAAAAAGGGTGGTCGACTGAGAGGCAGAGAGGAGGACATACATGTAGTCTCCGATTTCGGGACTGGTTTTTCTTTTTTTCTTTTATTGCAAGTGGATCGAATGTTTTTGTCCCGGAATTTCATATCGATGATTTTATGGCCGATTTTCTGTTATATTTTGCGGTCCAGTGGACGACATATGGCGAATGTGGGATATACAATACTGTGAAGTTAATAAAATAAACGTTCTATTCGGTCCAAAATATATAAAATCGGAAAATCCGTGAGGATACTCGAGTTTTTATCACAAACACTATAAAAATATCCATTTCGTCCTTGGTTATTACAGTATATATTTCTAAATTCCAATAATAAAGTCTTATATTGCTGGATCATCATCATTGCATTGAGATTTAATTTTCAGTCATTATTATTTATCCAAATTAGTCATCAAACTGCCCACTTCCACTCATTACAGCACTATATTTGTATATATTTTGCTTAAAAACTTTTGAATTTTGAATATATTTTTAACGAAATATAATGCTGCTTAATTTTTAATTACTGTTTTATTGAACGGGATAAGCTAGGTATGGAATATAATCTTGGACAACAATCCGTCTCTGGATATACAAGTTCTTTTGATAAAATATGTTATACGAGGGTTGTTATTTATGTATCCGAAATAATAAATATAAACAAATATTTATTATTGAAATGGATTTATTGTTTTTTAAAATTTTCTCGGTGATGATTGATACACTTCTGCATACGTTCGAGTTAATTTTCATAGCACTTTTTCCATTCCATTTAAAGTTTCTCCAAAACATGCATTTTAAACGCATCAATTGTTTCTTCCGGCGTCAAAAATCGTTGACCACGTAGTTTATTCTTCACAGACGGGAACAAAAAGAAACCATTGGGTGCTAAATCAGGACTATACGGCGGATGACCCATTAATTCGATGTTTTGACCATTTTGAATTGTTCGATCCGATGTGTGAGAGCTCGCGTTGTCATGGACATGCCATGTCAAAGACTTCTGGCAGACAAATGGTTATATATCATTCAGAATTGATCGTTTTACGATCCTCTAGTGACACTGTAGTCACATATTCATTTATTCCAAAAAAAAACAGGCGACCATTTGCTTCGAAGTGTTTCTTACGCGAACAAGTTGTTGGGTTTGGCTCATTTTTAAAGACCGTTATAGTCGACTACTGTTTACTTGCGGGCTCATACGCATAGATCCAAGATTTGTCACCTGTATAGATGTTATACACGGCTTTTGACGGGCCACGATTGAATTTTTTGAGTATTTCTTTGCACCAATCGACTCCAGCCTTTTTTTGGGCGATTTTCAAATTATGCGGAATCCAACCCGCACAAATCTTTTTCACGGCTACATGTTCATAGGGATACCAAAATCTCACGGTATATCATATGACGATCTTGCTTTATCAGTTCGCGCATAATAACGATGTTTTCTGGCACAACAACCGATTTTGGACGAGCTTCTTTAAATTCGTTCGTGAGCAAACGACGGCCACGATTGAATTCACTAAACCAGTGATATATATTGGTTTTAAGTGGTGCTTCATCGCCAAAAGTCGAAGTGAGTTGATCGATGCACTATTGTTGAGATAATCCATGTCGAAAGTCATAGTAAATTATCGCACGAAAATTCTGAGATGAAATTACTAAACAACACGAATAGCGTCCGTATGATAAAACGTTCTGAGTATGTATACAGTCAACAATGTCAAACTTTACGATGTATATGTCAGATAGCACCTAGCAACAACATTGTTGCCAATTTCGGATAAACAAATAGCGACCCTCTTAACATATTATTCTAATCAAAAAGTAAGGTGACTTTTGTTTTAAAAATTCGCGTGCTTTACGTATGGATACAACCATTTGTTCTTTAAGTTGGTAGGACAGTTAGAAGAACAGTAAGTTGATTTGACATCTGGCAGAAGTGCCATATCCTTTTGCTTGTTTAGTTTATTTGTTTAGTCAAGTTTATTGTGTCTTTTTTAATTGTTTCATTGTAATTATTAAAATGGATACATTTATCGAGTAAAGAATTTGCGTTAAATTTTGTCGAAAAAATGAAATTTATTCTGCTGATGCTTTAAAAATATTAAAACAATTTTACGGTGAAGAAGTTATGTAAAAAATGTTTACAACTGATTATAAAGAAATATTTGAAAATGAACTTTGTTCAGAAAGACTTTCCACGTCGAAAAAAACGTCGAGATTTGTGGCAAATGATTGTTGCATTACGACAACACATAAACGTACACCGCAATAATTTATTCGTCAATTTTTAGCTAAAAATCAAACAAATTCCGTTCAACAAGCACCATATTCACCAGATATGGTACCGAATAATTTTTTCCCGTTCCTTCGGTCAAAGAAATCACTTAAAACATAATATTTATCTAAAATTGAATTATACATAACATCTTGACCAATAATTGACCATTTTAATTCCAAACCATTATCAAATAAATAAAAACCCGTTATCCAAACTAGAGACCGCATAAAAACTTAACACCTCCCAAAACAACCCATCATATTCGAATCATCAAAATAAACCTGACCACAAAAACACACGGTCCGTTGAAGACTATAAAAAACCTGGTCATTTAACCCATCTCCAAACCATCAATTTGATTTAAAATGTGTGATTCCGAATCACGAAGAACGAAAAAAAAATCATCAAGATAATAAAAGAAGAAGAAAGAAAAGACGAAAATAGGGCTCAACACTGAAACGATAGAGAGCCCCATAAATGGTCGTCTGAACGATTTGTTGTAATAATAGATCCGAATTATACGAAATTGCTATAATCAAGTCGTGGGTTTGAGCAATTCGGAGTTATGGACGCAGAGAAAATCGTAAATGGGTTCGGAATTAGTATGGAATGGACGAGCATGGTACCCGCAGGCCTGTTACAAGGTGTATGTCAATTTAATCGTCTCGAACCTGGAGCTGAACCATGAGGATTTTTTTTTGAATGAAAGGTTGAGTTTGTCTAACCTTTGATCTACTTCCTATTTCGATAATAGTAAATCATAAGTTTTGTAAAACAATTGGATATGGAAACGCTATAACATAATAATAAATGAGAATCTTATACAGTGGGGGAAAATATTTCAACAAACCGATATTTCTCAATTTTCTTTAATTAAATTTTGTTGCGTTATATCAACACAAACTACAAATGATTTTCAACAAAATTATAGCATAATTAAAGCGGAATACAAAGTTTTTTAAGAAGTAGTTAATAAAGCATAGCTTTTTTTGAAGAGAAATATTTGAACAGTTGATTTTGTGAATTTAATCCGCTTTATAGATAACACAATTTTCAATGCACAAGAACAAACATATTTAATCCATCTTAGCTAATAATAAAGTGAGTATTGTTAATGTTAACATAGTTGTTGCAACAATAATATCTAGAAAAAGTCAAGAGCTGCCTTTGGAGACACGTACGAAATTGAAAATTTGATAAAATAAATGGTATGAAATTGGGGCAAATTGTCAAAAATTTGTTCTGCAGAACATTACAGCGTGAAAAACAAGTACGAAAGAACTGACTACATTGAAAACGAAAAGATAAAGAACTAAAAGCGTGTGTTGCTTGATATCAAGATAAGAAGTAGCAATGATATTGCTTCTTCGTCTAGAGTAAGGCCTAGAACTGGAACAAATTATTTACATAATGTATGATAGAGAGGGAGGAGTTCCCGAAAGAGGCCTTTTATCAGCCAAAAAAACAGAGAAAAAGATAGTGGAAATCAGTTATTTTCAGTGATGAAAGCAAGTTTTATTTATTTCATTCCAATGACTGTAGAACTGTATGAAGGAGAATTAAAACATAAATGTAATATTTTTATAACCATTTATTCCATACTTTTCGGCGTCGATTTGGTTTGTTTTTTTTTAAATGATATATGACATAAATGATATTAATGCATTTTAATGTTACATTTGAAATTACTAGTTTCCACTAAAATCATTAATATTTCACACCATAACACATTTTAAACGGTTTACGTCACATTAAGAAATACATGATTAATTGTTTTATTATATTACATGTTCAAAATGTCTATCATTTGAGTCTTTGCAAGCCCGTCACAATCGTAACCTACTTTTATCTTATTCGGAAAAGTTCTTGGTACATTTTTAAGTTGATTGCTGCTTCTCCGTAAATAAGAAGCATATCATTATATTAGCGTACAGAAACAATTTTCGTTTTAAATGGAGTTTAAATATGCACACACTGAATTCATTTCTGTCGGCAAACACAAGGTAATCATTTCTATTAGTCGTTACTACTAGAACTACAATACTATGTCGCCACCTCCATTTTTTGGCTGATATATGGTTGGTTTTTAATTTAAAAAAATTATTTTAACAATGTTCATTAGTTTATTTATGGTTTATTCGTTAAATAATAACTATTTATTATTTTTCAAATATGCTGTTACACACATTTGCTTACAATGATAATTCTTATCATATGTTAGCTTTTCGATTGGCGATTGAATAACTTTGATTTTTTTTTTCGAAGTATTCTTTTTGAAATATAGATTTTTTGCTGTAAGGAACTTTTTATAAAAGTTGGATTCCGCTGAACAATTATGATTTATGAACTGTTTTGTTTGGAAACATGGAAACATGCTTCAACAAGAGCGCGTTCGGAAAAGTTAGTCCTCGAGTGGAAAAATTAGAATTCAAATAGCGCCAAGCCAAGAAAATAAGTAAAGTGTGTGTGTGTGTGTGTGTGTATATATGAACGATTTTTTTTTGTAATTATTATCGTCTCGGCAATGCAACTTTTATATAACAATTACAGAGCGAATATTATAATAAAAAAAATGGTTGCAGAAAAAATAAATCTTTATTTTAATTCAAAATATTCAACATCAATATTCAACATGCGATGGTTAGGAAACTGTATTTTATGATGTTGTTGTGATAATGATATTATTTGCAAAACGGTATTCGTTCGTCCATAATGAATAAACTTGTTTTTCAGATTTTATCAAGAAAATTTATAAATAAAATACCACAAAATTGTAATTTCAGGCCTAACTTATAACAAAATCTCAAAATCAGGTTTCCACAGAGTCCAAATCGCACTGAAATTACTTCACTCGGGTTATTAAAACTCAGGTTAAATATAAATTATCTTAGTTTTAATCATCCCCTGATGATGCTAACTTAATTAGAGAGATACGCATTGAGTTCCAATACGATTTGGTGTAAGTGGACAACTCATAAAGTTTTTATTTAACACAAAAGGTTCCAAAATCAATATTATCAAAAAAAATCTAAAATAAAGTTTCAGAAAGATAAATATTTAGAAATAGTTTTATGGCATAAAAACTGGCATACCATTTTATCATCGTTTTCCAACTAGACTCATTATAACTAAATATACGATTACGATACGACGAAGATGATAAGGAAAAAACCCCACCGATCTTAACTTTCAAAAGTTTATATTTATTTTAGAAAATTTTTGTATTTTTTAAAATTTTGTTCGTTAGGCAAATTTATTACAGAAAAAGAATCACTCAGAAATTTGTTTCCATTTTGCTTTTGTTTTTTACCCAGTGATTCTTTATTTACGTAAGAACAGATATTTTTGATATTTTGAGTTTTAGATCGTGGCGAAAAACGCAAAAGAAGAAAAAAATATATGAACCCGTTACAATCATTCAGACAAATATGCATGTTTCCCAAGAGATGATAGTAAACTTACCAATCCAAAACTACAGAAATAATGTCAATCGTTGCACACCTACTGATTTGAGCAGTGCTTCAGTAACTCTACTTAATTTCTAATAGAACGTTTCTCATTTTAGTATTTAATAGCAAAACGAAACGTTCTAAGTAACGAAAACGTTTAGGAACGATTTTATCTTACTGCATAATATAATTTCGCATTTCCAAGGCTAAAACTCAACGTAAGTCAAAGCCATTTCCTGGTTATTAAGTTGGACGGGTCCCGCTACACCCTAATATGACGTCTCTCTAAATACACATTCGCCGCCTTTAATAGCTTACATTACAACTGTCATGTCTCAGCGTTCCCTGGCAAAATGAATTATTTGGCTTTTTGATTTGATTCGAGCCGGAATTGACAAGAGGAGAATCGATGAAGAAAAGCTTTTCCGATCTTATATTTTTGATTTTTTTAATGATATTTTAATGATGCTAATAAATATTTTACAAATAATCCAATAAGTATCTGGATAATATTGACTTTTGTTTTCTGTATTTTAAGGCTGTGAATTTATATATTAAGACTTTGATCAGACCAAAATTGCTCCTTTAAGTTACTGGTAAATGTTAAATTTCAGTTAACTGAAAATATTTTGTTTTTTTTACTTTACATTCTTCTGATGATGTTGTTTTGAAGATCCTTTTCTTTAATAAGATCTGGTTATGGTGATTGGTAAGATATTGATAAAGACATCAGCTAAACCAAACCTTTATGTTTCTCTAGGTACTGTATACTTTTTTATACTTGTCTTTTAGTTTTTTCAATTTAAAACTCATACTACTCCCATGATATATAATATTGTTGGAGTTTTTTGATTCGGTTTTAACCAACAAACGTGTTAAGGTGTTGCTGGATTTAAGCTTGGTTGCATTCTTCTTTTTTTGCTATAATATTTTTTACCCTTTTACCTTACCCTTATAATATTTTTTACCTTTTTTCCCATTCTAATTTGTTTTACATAATTCTGCTCTTCACCAATTTCTACATTTGAATTTATTTGTATCATTCAGACTTCTTTACAAAAACATGTGAAGGCGTTGTTGGGTTTGGCGGTTGTTTTAGCATTTAAAAATTAAGCTTGGTAAGATGTGTATCTGTTACTCTGGATTTCCTTTTTAATATTTTCAATCTCTGGATTTAAGGAACGTTTATTAGTATAAATATCCGCAACTCTTTTATGTAGACATCTGATGATTGTTAGGAGCTCAAATGAATGGACCCGCAGTTCAGACTCTGTCCTGAGTGCATTGGACACTTCCTCTGTCAGTTTGTCTTCTATTCAACAGTTTGCAACATTTTGAATAGTTTATCTGGCGTAAGAACCAAGGAAATAAAGAAAATGCAAGCATAAATAATCCCATTTTTCCATGATCATTTTGCGTATCTTTTGGATTTTTTCAATGTTTAAAAAAATGCTCATGTTATCTGTTATATTACTGGATTCAGAATCACAGTAGTTAATTGTATCAAAACAAGGTCCTACTAAGAGAACCGCACTGGAAGTAGCGACAATTTAAAGAACATGGTTTACATGGATTTAAAACAAAAAAAGTTCAGTCAATCAAGTTTGGAAATCTCTACAGATTTGAATTTTGAACTTTTTGAAGATTTTGTTATGTTTTGACAAAATCAATTTTTATTGCGAAGAATTATTTAGAAGTCTAAAACCTTGTTGGAGCAGTTGTGGCTGAAATTAAGATTAAGCGGCGTAATATATAACTTTGTTGTTTTATACAGATCACCAGAAACTAATTTTACTGACTTTTCGAACCTATTGGAGTAATATTGTATGATACAATAATCAGTGGCGGTATTAACAACATTAATATTCTTCATGAGTATAGATCCTATAGTCCCGGTTGATTTATGGAAGAACACATCCAGTAATGGCCGCCACGGGTTTGGTGGCACTCGCGTACTCTTCTGGTGAAATTTTCAATAACGGTTCTGCATAAATATGGCGTTATTTAGTTGATGCAGTGTTCAATTTCGACCTTCAGTGGTTCTTTGGTGATCGTGGGCTTGTTGGCGTAAACCTGAGATTGCAGAAAACCTCACAAAAAAAATCCATAGGTGTTAAATCGCAAGATCGTGGCGGCCCAAATTATGGTCAGGAAATGACACGATCAGTAGACGACTCGTAGAAAACCGGCAATGTTTCACGGTTGGTATGGCAAGTGGCACTGTCTTGCTGAAACCACATGTCTTCAAAAGCCATATCTTTCAATTGAGAGATAACTGGGTTATCGCCAAATAACTGGTTCGTTATTTACCGTTAATGCATTGATTCTTCCAGACCACAATGCACACCAAATAGTGACACGTTGGGATGCATTTGCTTTTCATGACTCATTCGTGGATTTTCTGAGCCCAAATTCGGCAGTTGTGCCTATTAACGAAGCAATCGAGGTGAAAATGGGCCTCGTCGCTGAAAATGATTTTGTCCACAAAATCGGCATTCACTTCTTGTTATTCAATGATCTAATTCGTGAACCTTTGCTGTGCATGGTCTGTTGGCAGAAGTTGTTGAGTTAAATGGATTGTAAGCATGGAGATGCAAATCTTTAATGAGAATGCAGTGAAGAGTGGCTGTAGAATGTCCAATTCTTGTGCACGATGACGAATCGATGACCCCTGACTTTTGGCTACACTCTTATGAACTACCGTGATGTTTTGTTCCGAATGTCCACTACGAGCTCGTGTCGTGTGTTTCACATCAATAACTGAATCAGTACTTTCGAATCTTTCGATTATTCTTTCACAGTTGATAAATTTGGTAATGTTCTAAATTTTCGATAGAAAATCTGACACACTTTACAAATCGTAGCAACCAAACTTTCACCATTCTGATAGAAATGTTTAACAATAAGAACGCATTGATGTATCGTGTGGCACTCTATGTTTATTAACTCCTATCTGTCTCTTATCGATCTGTCACAATTCTTGACCTGTCGAATCATGACAGCCAAAAAGGCGCGCAATCTAAATCTTGCGCTTTTATTAAAATACCCTTTATATTAAAATGCTATATTTTTGTATGTTTATTAATTATAAATTTAAAAATATACCTTTGTATAAAAATATTCATAAAATTATTATTTATTTAAAAAAAATGGGTTAAGTTTCTTATATCAGGCTTTTTTTAGTATTTGTTTATTATATAGGGTGATTTTTTGAGTACGTCCAAATTTTAACTTCAAATAGAACAACAACCAAATTAGATGCCTTGAAACAATTTAGTTTTTGTGAAATAACATTCCAATGGCATTAATGTTTGAAAACATTATGCCCTAAAACAAATGTTCGCTACGGCTACTTCTAACAAATAACACTCTGTCAATCCAATTTCCGACTAGTTTTTCAAACAATTGAGGTCTTATGTCCGCTATAGTCCGAGTTATGTTGGCTTCCAAGGCGTCGATAGTTGCCGGTTTATCCTCATATACCAAAGATTTAACATAACCTTAAAGAAAATAATCTAAATGCACATGATTACATGAGCTTGGTGGCCAATAAACACATCCTTTCTTTCGAAATATTTTTCTCACCAAATTGTTTCCTCGACAAATCGATTGTTGCATTGGCTCTATAACATGTGGAGCCATCGTGTTTAAACCACATATCCTTCAGATCAATACCATTAAAATTCAGTTTAAATAATCCACGTAGTCAAATAACAAAGTTCAACATCGTGCGAACGGCGACGAATTGATAAACTTGTATTTTCATCAGCACTGCCGGCCATCACTATCACAGCGTCGATATTTTCTTCGGGACGCACAGTTTTTTGTCTTGTTTTTGTTTTAATATCGAGCAGCGTAAAGTACTCTATAAGTTTGGCCCACAGAACACTGACTTTGAAAATAAATTTCGAAAATTTGCAAGCATTGCTCTGATGTTAAACATCCACGATGATGTCTGACGATTTTGCAGACTTGCAGACTTGCGCGCAAATACAGTTTGTTTGACCTCGACCCCTATCGGAAGTTCATACTTATTAAAAAATCACCCTTTATATGATAATTCGTATATATATATATATATATATATATATATATATATATATATATATATATATATATATATATATATATATATATATATATATATATATATATATATATATATATATATATATATATATATATATATATATATATATATATATATATATATATATATATATATATATATATCCTCAGCTTACTTCTTGATATTAATTTATGAAAAAAGTAATACAAACTTAATCTCCCTCACTGTGTATATACTTTTTGAAAAACAACTGGGTGGTTTATACTGGGTGGTGAATACATGTTTTAAGGTTTTTGTTTCCAAAAGTTTCCTTAAAACCTGTATTCCAAATGCAACCATTTTTTCTCGGAAAATATTTTTAAAGCCATTTATTACATACGTTTCAACAAAAAATTGGTTTGTTTTTTTACAAAAAAAAAGAAAAACTTACACATTATTGTCGTTTAATGGAAAAGTTAAAAATCAAAAAAGGGGTTAGACCGGGAGATGCGTTATCGGCACTATTATTCATAATATCATAATACAGCATAATACAGAGAATTGAAAATATAGGAACATTAAATAAACATCTTGTACAGATAGTGGCATATGCGGATGATGTTGCAATAATTGCTAGAGAGCAGAGAGAGCTAAAGCGCGTAATAAAAATACTTGACCGCGAGTCTAAGAAAAAAGGGCTGGAAATAAGTGAGCAAAAAACAAAGTATATGTACCTCAGCAGAAATGAAAGAATACTGAGAAATTTGAAGTGCGGAAACTATAAATTTGAAGAAGTAAAAACATTTAAATATCTGGTGGTCATAATAGATAGAAGGAATGAGGGACTTGATATAGAAGAGAAGATACATAAAGAATATAGAGCATTCCATAGCAACAAGAAATTACTGAAAGACAGGAGATTGAGCACAATGAATAAATTAGGAATATATAAAACAATAATAAGACCAATAGTAACATATGCCGCAGAAACTATAACACTCACAGCAAAAGAGGAAGACCAACTAAATATTTTTGAACGTAAGATAATGAGAACCATAATGGGTGCAAAGAAAGTGGGAAACAACGAGTACAGAAATTTGATGAACTTTGAAATCGACAACTTGTTGGGAAGGGAAAACATAGTGAGAGCAATTAAAGCACAAAGAATAAGATGGTATGGACACGTAATGAGAAGAGACAGTGATACGCCAATAAGAGAGATAACAATATGGAAACCAACACAGAGCAGACCTAGATGGAGACCCAGGGTCAGATGGAGAGCAACAGGTGGAGGAAAATATAAAAACAGTAAACGCAGAGGGATAGAGAGGACAGATCGCAGACAGGAGGAGATGGAGGAAAATAGTCGAAGAGGCGAAAACTCACCAACAACTATGAGAAGGGCAACAAGAAGAAATGTGGACTGATCCACCAGATTTGAAGAGTTCCTTAGAAAGGAACAGCTACAATTTAAAATATGAAATATTTTAGCTTATAATAATAATAATAATGGAAACGTTAAAATCACTAGCACTAATTTTTCACACCATAATACCACGACACATTTTATAGGATTTACGCTACATTAAGGAACACTGATTGTTTTATTAAATTAAATGTCCAAAATGTCCACTATTTAAGTGTATGCAAGTCTGACACTGTTCTATCCCATTTTCCTGAACATGTTGAAAAAGTGCTGGTATATTTCTAATCTGGTTGGTCTTAAACTTCTCTATAAATAAGAAACATGTCGTGATATTCGCGTACAGAAGGCAATTTTGGTTTTAAATTCAATTTAAGTATATTCACTGACACACACTGAAGTAGATTTTGTCGCCAACACCGTTTGTCATGGAGATCATCTCAATTAGTCAATCCCATGTTGTCACTTTCATTGTTTGGCTGATGTATGGACGATTCTTAATTAAAAAAAAATGTATTAACGATGTTCATTAGTTTATGATTTGCAGTTTGTTTTTCTAGTTCATTAGTTTATTTATATTGCTATTCCTTAAATAATAACCAGTTAATATTTGCCAAATATTCTTTTACACATATCTGTTTAAAATGATAATTCTTATCATAGCTTTTCGATTAGCAATTATCAATTTCTTTTTCACCCTTACATTTTTGATCCAAATTATGTGAAGAATACGCATTGTACAGTTTATTTAATTAAATCAGTAGAATATTGAGAAAATAAAAACTTATTTGTTGAAAGACCTTGTTTAACACTTTAATTTATTAAAATTTGATTTTGCATAAACAGTGAAAACAATAACATGGCCTATTAAAATATCACGACGAGGAAAAAAATATATTCGGTTCACATTAACCAAATCTGACCATTATTTATGAATGTTTTCAATCTCCATTTTGTTTGACGTAAAGTTTCTGGTTTTCCTACTGCCTATTTCCTCCTTTTTCTCTATTTATCTCTGGTCGGTATCTGCAGATGATCTAGATACCGGCCCGAAATGCAAATTGAACGTACACAGTCACGATGGATATTAACTTATTAACTTCCATGTAAAAACGGCGCGCCAGTCACGCAAATCCTTAATTTCGAGTCGTTCGGGACCTCAAAATGCTCGAATAAATTGTTTTCGATTGTCGGCAGCGTGGATTCGTGTTTTAGTTTTTTCGGTCTGACAATTAGAACTACTAGGATTCTTAAGTCGTGTAACAGAGCAGGCATTTATTTTTAAGTTATAAAATTTATATACAGGGTATACATCATTTGAAAAAAAAAAGTTCGTTACAAAAAAGATCAAAAACCGCGAAAAAATTGTAAAAAAAAAACAGTCGAAAAGCTGTTATTAGAATTAACATTTTAAACAAATATGTATAAAAGCATATTTAGCTAATAATAATTGGTTATTATTTAACGAATAAACTACAAATAAACTAATGAAAATTGTTAAAATAATTTTATAAAAATTAAGAATTACGCCATACATCTGCAGAACGAAGAAAACGGAAGTTGCAACGTCCCTTAGCTAATTGAGATGATCCCTATGACAAAGAGTGTTATTTCAAAAAGGTAACAAAATTAATTTCATTGTTTGTCAGTGCGTATATTGAAGGTCCTTTTAAAATCAAAAATGTATTCTGTAGGCGAATACCACAAGATGCTTCTTTTCTCGTATTAAGGGAGAAGCTCGTATAAAGAAGAATGTATTTTTACTTCTGCCAACCAAATTAAAAATATGCCAGGACTTTTTCAATGTGTTCGGGACAACTGCTTAAAACGGTGTCATGCTTACATATACTTAAATGATGGAACATTTAATGTAGTAAAACAATTAGTCATGTGTTTCTCAATGTCACATAAACCGTTTTGAATTTGAAGATTTGTTGATAAAAGTTAACCTAAAGATATTTTCTACAAAATACCAAATTAATTTTTTAAACTTCTCGACGGACGTTTCGCTAACCATGTTGGCATCATGGGATCAAGAAATCAGGAGATGCGATTTCGATATAATTTTTCATGATTTAAATCGTAGCTTCCATAATAAGATGGCTAGTTAAAAATTATGGTTGATCGATTAATTAAGTCGGAAAACAGTAGTATTAAGTCGGATTAAGTTAGAAAACATAAGTTTAAACAATCATTGAAAGAATCTTCGACTTTTCAAAAGGAATAGAAAATAAATAAGTTCATGGTAATACCGTTTGCTGCTCAATTAACACGAGGGCTAGAAAAGAATTTGAATACAATGAACATACACTGTAACATAGATATTAGTAATTTAAGGCTTGTTAAAAGTGTCGATAATAACAGGCTGTTGGATGAATATGAAAGCATTCAAATAGAAAAATGTAAGAAAACCATGAAGCGGGATAAAGGACCTATTCAATTTAATCAACTTTTTCAATACTAATGTTACGTTTAGTTCACTTCGCGGTTTATGATTTTCATAAGCTCCATCGGCACGTTTGTAATATAAATAGAACATAATTTAGTTTTAGAATTAGATTAAATCATCTCCTGATGATGCTAATAGGGCGAAACGCGTTGGGAAGTTTCAAAATGTGATTTGGTGTTTAGAGGTAAATCTCTTCGAATTTAGGATTCACATCAAAAATTCCATAGAAAAATTAACCAATTCACTTGTTTACACTTCTTCATTGAACATTTTTATTAATGTGGTTAGTGAAATGCACATTGAGAATTTGTAAACAAGTGTTATGTTATATAAACATTTCTTTTAATTTAGAAAGAATATACAGAAATTTCATATAATTTTTGTGGACCTATTACTATCTAACTTTTACTTTATATAATACATATATGTATAATAAAAATGATAATTAGACATTATTTCTAATAGAAAAAGAATAAATTAAATCAAGTCAGCTTCCTTAGTTTCTGAACAAATTGAACACATTTTTAACCCACGCACTAATTATCTTACGTTTGCATACATTAGCGTTTGTTTTACCTAGATTTTTTATGTGGGTATGTGTGGGTATCTTATATGGCGAATCCCTAAAAAAATTACATAAAATAAAAGGAAACAGTCAAGTTATGAAATGAAACAAACAATCTCTTCCTATGAGTGTCTTTCGTTCCACATTTTCCTGTTTACGATTTGTTTCACAACATTCTGCTTTTTCCTTACCACACTCTATATCCCTTATTTGTATTATTCACGTTAATTTTAATTTTTTTTTATTTTGTGTCATATTTTCTGGCTGTGTTTGATATCCAATAGTTTTATTTTTGATGGGGAGAATCTGACATCTGTACATCTTGGTCCAGCGTATTCAAGCGAGAACATTGGAGATGTACGCAATAGTGAACTCAATGGAAATGTCGATTCCAAGAAGACCGCAGCAATGAATCATTGCTGAAAAATCCGACCATACTGATGGTTTTGGGGTGAAGACCTGCTATTGGAGTGGGCAAAGGTGATTCTCCCGATATTAACCATTTTTTTTTTCCTATGTGGCTTGCTGTATAGAATATACATCTCCAATAAAAATTTCTTAAAGAAAGGGATATGTGCCTAATCTGTATTTAAGTGCACAGCAGATGGTTATAAGTTGAATATTGTTTTTAACTGAAAATTGATATGGCACCCATATTTCTTCTCTTTGCATCTTGTTCAATTGTTTTAAACATCGTTGTATTGTGACTTATGAAATATTGTAACCAAATAAATCCTTAAAAAAAAAATTAAATTTTAGTTATAGCGACGGCAGTCGTTCGCTGGAGGCATTTGGGCGTAGATTACGGATGTGTTGATCAGGCACGTCAATAGGGAATCACCCAGTTTTTTAAAATTACTCAAGAAATAAATAAACCCTAAAACTGGGAAAGGGTCTATTTTAGTTAAAAAGACTCAATAATGATATTAGACATTTAATAAGCACAGGCACAATCCCAGAGACCAACACATAAAACAAAAATATAAAAATCCAACAGTAATAACAAAAAATCAAAAAAGGTCTAGCGATGATGTCCATTAAAACCCTACTATACTAGTTTTGTCACTAAACAATTCTGATCCTAACAGAATTCTGATCTTATAAGAGCTATTGCCTAATTTACAAACGATTCCAAATTTGATTATGCTAAACCTACTTAAATTAAACTAACTAAATAAAACTGAATCAAATATAAGCAAGTAGATCAATTAAAATAAATTAAACCAAGTTAAAGTAAATCAGATCGAATTGTATAATGTTATTACCTGCTTATAGTAAGATTATTAAGCAAATAACGTAAAAGATTCAGAGAAATACTAATAAAATAGCATATATATATATATATATATATATATATATATATATATATATATATATATATATATATATATATATACATATATATATATATATATATATATATATATATATATATATATATATATATATATATATATATATATATATATATATTATCTGGCCTTATCTCCTTTTGTCATGCTGCTCGTTTAGCTAGCCTCTGGATTATCCGGTTACTAGTAATTTCGTTCATTGAACAATTCTTAACGGGGGGTACCCAAAATGTCTGGAGTCTACCTTAACCGGGTATTGCAGTAAGTGGGCCACAAAATGACCGGATTCAGTAATGACTGGTTTTATAACGACTGACTTCTAAATTGATCGGGTTCTGTCATTACCGGGCCCTAAAATGGCCAGATTCCATAGTGACCGGGCTCTAAAATGACCAGGCTTCATAACCACCGGGCTTTAAAACCTACGAAAACAAAAAAGAATAAACCTGAGTAGGGCTTGGCCAGCTAATCTACATACCTCTAATGGAAGGGTTTGGTGTGAAGACGTCTGTTCAGCTCGAGGTGTGATGTTAGACTCTTCAGCCTTCATCCCTTAGAATATCGGTGCGCTGTCAATAAGACTCGCGCAAAACATTCTTACCTGTAGCACCCGATAATTTTTAAACGCTACAAGATCGTTTGTCGTTAATTATTGTATGGTTTGAGACCAGCTTTAATTTCAACCAACGACAGATCATTATCAAACTCAACAGTTTTTCCAGATTTTATTCAGTTGAATAAATTCAGTTCTCGCAAGAGACCATATTCATTTACCTCAATACATACGATATATTAACAAACAGGCGTATTTAAGGGGAAAATACTGAAATAATAAGTAACGGGCCGTACCTCTTGATACGTACAAAAATGATAAAAGAGCGATCGAAAATCGTGCACCTTGACACCGTTAGACTTCATTTTTGGGGTTAAAAGAAAAGACGCGTCAATATCAACAATTCGTAAATTCCTGATGTTTTTAATATCACCCGAAACATTATGGTTGAGACTTTAAAATGTGCGAAAAATTGGTTACTGGATGGCCTTGGAAAGGTCACTTGAATGAAAGGACCAAATTATCGATTGAAAGACAAATATTCACACAAAAAGTTAATGATATGTGCATTTTATTTAAAAAATCAAGTTCATACCAGTGGTTGGATAACGTTGTTTTATAATCATTCGAATATCATAGGTAATATTTAGCCTAACTGTTCTAATTTACTATTACTGAAACAGTAGTTCAATTAAATGGAAGAAAACCCACGGAATTTACTGCAATTATTGTAAGTGCAGTGAGAATATTCAAACTAGACTGCCTTAAGACATATACGTAATAATGCCTTTTGTTTATATCCACAATTACCATATTGTTTAATTGCTCTAAAAGCTATTTTCCTCATAAAAACAGAACCCATAATTTTCTGTTTAAAGTAATAAAAAACTGAAAAGAAAACTGAATGATATTTCTTATCTGGATTTTTCTGAGTAACAATGAGCATAAACGTCAGTGCTACCAACTCATCAACGTTTTATTGTGCACATATGAATTTTAAATTATAAAAAATACCTTCAGTTCATAACTCACAAAGACAATTTAACAATACTCCGGTAAATTAAATTAAAATGTATTAAGAAGGCCGGTGAATGAATTAAAAGTGGCTGGTCTACCGCTTTTTAATGTTGGCATACCTGAACGAGTATGTGATTTTTATCGGTAGTGCCAGTTTCGAGTGAAAAGTTTGCACTGCATTTTAGTTCATTTGCATGCGGGGGAATGCAAAAGCGAAATTTCTTAACAGCTTCTTTAATATGGTAAAGGAAAAACAAGAACAAATGCATAATTTATACAGTTTATGTATGTAATGTATTTATGTTTTAATATAATTTAATAAATGATAGATATATAAATAATTTGAAATTCTTTGTTTTTGACATCCAGTTAGTAAGGATTTTTTTTTCTGTTCCCATTGATTGGCGATGCCTGTTTGGCTTCTCGGGATTATTAAGTACTCTTCATGACAGGTTTCGGAATCTCTACTCTTCATCAGATGGGTTTGCCCCATTTACTATGAAGGTGGGCAAGATAGGATTGTTATATTCTACTATAATCAAAAAGTAAGATGATTTTTTAAATAAAACAAAAAGTATTTATATATTCATTCAATTTTATATGTTTTTATATGAATTTTTTTTGTTTTTTATATGTACGTTTTTTCCAGTCTTCGAAACCGTTTTTATACTCGACTTTTGACATTTCTTTTAAAGCGACTTCAACGAAGTGTTTTTTTCAATCAAGGGAACAGAAAAAAATGACACGGTGCCATATCTGGGGAATATGGTGCTTGTGGCCCATATTGTGGAATTTATTTGATTTTTAGCAAAAAATTGATATTGCCCTTGTACTTGATATTGCTTGATAAACAAAATTTAATACAAACTCCTGGCTCGATAAATTTATCCATTTTAAACCATTCCGAAACATATTTTATTTTTTTACAATTACACAAGACGCTATAATTTCTGACTTAACAAGCTAAATGGTATGCAGCTTCTCTCAGATGTCAAGGACAGTCACACCAACTTAAAAATAAATGGTTGTTTCGATACGTAAAATGAGCGAATTTTTAAAACAACCTTACTTTTCGATTATAGCAGCATGTTCTTACTTTTTGATCATTGCACTATATCTAAAACAGTCGGAATATGTAAAGCTCCAAGAACGTCTACAGCAGATCCATATCAAAGGGTTTAAGGCGATTCCACCTGGTTTCACCACCATCATTTCCTGGTTTTTTCATTATTCTGTGCCTTTCAAAACTCTTGCTATCTAGTCATCACCAAAGTACCACAACTACATTCCCACCGCTTTTATATTAGAAATGTTACATAGTGTGTTCAAGGGAAAAATGTGTTATTGCAAAATGAACTACAATAACTTATTTATTAACAGTGTTTATTATTTCATATTGAAAATATTTCTGATTCGAAACAATGAAAGCAGTCGTAAAATGTAAATAAGATAACCATGGCATATGTATAACGTTTATTATTCATTAAGGATGAATAACAGATATTAGAACCTTGAAAAACTTTCAGAAAAATTTCCAGCAAGGCAGCAGAATATCAAGAACTGAACAAATTGATTAATAAGGAAGTGAAAAGGGGATATTCGAGTATATAACACTAAAATAATCGAAAATGAAATCGTCATATAATGTAATGCAAATATAAAGGTCTTAAGAGTCACCAAGACCGCATAATTACACTAAAAGCTTCATCTTTCTACTTCCACTGTATGTAATCCAAGGACACCAAATACTCTATTCTAGAGGTCCCCAAGCTTTTTTGGCTCGTAGACCAGTGGCAATTTTTCTACTTTGGGTAGACCAGCTGGCTTTCTAATATTGAATTTTTACAAATTCATCAACTTGAAATGTGTTTTTGACAGCTGACACAGTGCTACTCACTATGATAGATTTTACTATAGAGTGAAAACCTTAAAAAATACACGTTAAGTTTTATACATTTATTAATTAAAAGGACACAAAATGCAAATCTAGTAAAGTTATTACATATAATAACTGCACATGCTTTTAAGAACAAATTTTCAATATTTAGCTTCAATTTATTTATGTTTAGCCTTAAATATTCTCGGTCGGTGATTTTCAATCTGTTTTTTTTGTAAGAATATTGGCAAAGGCGCTGAAACCCCTTTCCATGAGATATAGAGATGGAAAAGATATCAAAAGCTTTCTCACAATTTGACTTTGTTTTTATCAAATTTAGACTGTCATCTAGTATCTGCAAGTCAACGTCATTAAATTTACTAAACAAATCTGTTAAATTAGCAATGTCTGTTTTCCACTTAATTAAATTTTCTTCTAAAATTGGATCTATAGCATCCAAAAAATCTAAAACTGCCTCAAAATGTGAAAAAAATCATGACATTAATGACAAATTGAAGAGATTGATGCAATCTACTACTCAAATTTTTAGCAACTAAATGTTGTCAATGGATGACGCAGTGTATTGTAAACACCTCGGATACATTTTGTTTTAAATGGCTTGTAAATCCACGATAGCGCTCAAACATGGCAGATGCTCCATCTGCTGAAATTATGTTTGATAAAGGGATCGCTTTTTCCATGAAATAATCTCTCAAACATTAAATATTGATTGCCCTTTAGAGTCTGTTGTCAAAGTTTTCAAAAAGAGGTGTTTTTCATGGATTTCTTGGCAATTAACAAAACGAACATATGCCAATAATAATGTTTCATTATCAGGTAACGTTGACTCACGCACTTGTATAAAGAAATGGGTCGTTTGCAGTTAATTACACAAGAAGCTTTCAATATCATAACTTATTTCATCAATACGTCTTTGAACGGTGTTATTGCTCAAAAGAATTTTTTTGATTACATCAATCTTCTGTAGAACAGTTTTTAAAACCTTTTCAGTGGCTGGCAAAATGAATTCTTCCTCGCACCGAAAACCGCATACTATATGCGGTTTTCAGATTTTGCTGTAAGTAGCTAGATATTTTAAGATGCCTGCAAACTATCATCGTCTCTTTGTGACGTCAAAGCGAACATATTATCCGCTGTGAGTGGATTCTTCAAGTAGTTTTAGTATTTAGTAGTTTAAATATTTCTTAAGTTTTTTCTTTAAGTATTTGAAAGTATTTCAAATATTTACCTGTTTTATCAGAGTGACGCCTTCTCATATGATCCTCCAGCATGGATGTTTTCATAGCGTCATTGCTTAAAACTTTGTTGCATAAAAGGCGCATAGGCAATCGTTTGTCCGACTATGATGTAAAGAAGCCACACTTCAAATAATCAACACTGTACTGTCTACATTTCTCTTTAGATTCGGCTCTGTTTAGTATCAATTATATGTGGACGAAAATTCAACTATTTAAGTGTGATAAGATAAATCAAAATTGATTCCCGATGTAAAACCTTATTTTAATCTTTAGATTTCTTTTGGACATGTATAGAGAGGAAACATGTACCACAAAGTCTTGTTTTTAATGACAGGGAAGTATATAATACCGATTGCTAAAACTTTGAAAAAGAAGACTGTTAAGGAATATATGTGTAACTATGGTTGACTTGAATATTGAGGCAATAGTGGTTGCCTCAAGTTCATGTCGACATCTCTATATAATCGGAGGAACTACAAAAATAAAATTTTGTAAAAAATTAATTACTTACTTTTCTCCGGTACTCCCAAACAAGATTACATTGATTCATATTAACTTGTATGTACCTAACTACCTATTTATATTTTTAAACATATTTGCTTAACTTTTTTCTTTTCAAAATTTCACACATGAACAGTGTTTGTCTCTGACATTCGTATTTATAATTGACGAATTAAACAAATTCATGCAAGTATAATTGGTACAAGTCTGCGCCGTCTTTGCAAAGCTTCGGTACAAGTCTGGACAAGCGTTACTACGGCGTTCTTGCATACCGGGTACGGAATCTTGTTTACATTTCATCTGATCATCAGCTTGCTTTTTGTAGTCATGAACCAGGATTTTGAAAAATCGTCAATAAAACCATTTAAATTGAGAATAAAGATTAAATATTAAATTCTTGACAAGCTACAAAAGCTATTCAAAAATAAATACTGTCATTATATTGCAATAAAATAATTTTTCCTTTCAGATTGTTTTCTCTTTTATCAGCAAAATCTTTTTTTTATAAATAAACAAATTTCCATATTTTATATTTTAGTTCAAGCAAATACTATATATTAATATTTAAAATTGCCTAATCCTTCAGTCGCTATCAAAAGTCAAGGAGCTTTAAGCCTTTAAGATAACAACCTTAACAAGCTCAGTTGCTTTCGAACGTTTAACTCGAACCCGACTGATGACGGCTTAAGGCCAGAAACTGGTTTCAGGAGACGCTTGTTGACGTTTGATGACGACTGAAGGATTGGGCAAATTTTACTTGGAACACGAAAAAAAAGTCTCTAGTTTCTTTAATATCCTCAAACAACTTTTCACAGGCACCATATTCATCAAATACGGCACCGCGTGACTTTTTCTTGTTCTTCAATTAATGAAACCACTTCGAGAGTGATGTTTTGAGTCCTCAGAAACCATTCAGAGAGTTTGCTGGCCGATTTGAAGGAAATATCAGAAGTCGGGTATAAAAAATGTTTCGAAGACTGGAAAGAAAGTTGAAATAATTGTATTGCTGTGAAAGGAGATTACTTTGAAGGAAATAAGATAAATTTGGATGAACAAATAAATATTTTGTGTTTTATTTAAAAAGTTACCTTACTTTCTGATCATAGCGATAGATTTATTTAAATCAATTAATCAAAAACACATCAAGAAATAATTTCGGTGAGTACGAAATTATGAAATTACCGGAAAGATAGTAAAATATAAATATATTTTAATACATACCCTATAAAAAACGTAGTTATTGTCCGAATGATCTAATAGATAAAAATTCATATCACGTTACGAGACTCTTGCCAAACAAGATCAAAAACCTCATTATTTCCCTAGTAAACAATTAAATTGGGTTTCTAATTTTTTTTTCTTCCCAGTAAAATCTCGATCTCATTTCACCATTTTCGTAATTGAACCGGTTTTTTTCTTCCATGAATTTTAATTTCTACATTTTCAATTGCCATTATTGCTATTTTGATATTTTCATTATACGCACTCGATTTTAAATTAATTCTACTGACAGTGTTTTTTTCTAGTTACCTCTCCCTTCCTCTCACTCTTTCTCACTCTCACTCCTTGTTATTGTAAACTGACCGCAATAAACTTTCATAAATCATTGGAACCGATGATATTTTAATGATCTCACCACACCTATTGTGCCGTAAATTGTTGAGCCGCTTAAATATCGATTTAATTAAGAATATTTTTTGTTGTCTATGACAAAAGTGTCGTCTTTTGTTCCTGTAATTTTAATTGGTTGTCTAATAACGATCAGTAGTGTAGGTTGTGGAGCCAGACCGGTTAACTTGTCGATAGAGCGATCAAATTTGATGAATATATCCGATTTATTATTTTATTGTCGAAGATTCTGTAAAACATTGTAGAAGTTGATCGATCGGATGGGCTATTCTTCTCTTGGTACTTTTAATTGATCATGTATTATCGATCAGGGCTGTATTTAATTCATTTAATGCACTCTTAGTTTAAATCGCAGGCAAGTTCTGTGTAAACTATTTTTTGTTTGATGATTTTCATTGGTCCCGATCTCTTTCCAATGGAAAAAATGATGATTTAAATTATGAATTTTGCATAGCCAGCAGATAGAAGAACACAAATATTGTGTATTAACACATTTAAGCTTCAACCCCCAGACATTTAAAGGCTGGTGTTTTTCCTTTTTACGGCCATTCGCCACCCATCGTTGAACATAAGCTTATTTTATACGTATTAATGCTTTCATATTCTGTGCTACCTGAAACCCTTCAATATTATCCAGCCATTTACCTGTAGCCTGTCTATACTATACGTTATTGGTTTCGGTCACGTTTGGTCACACATTTTCGATAGTCATCGATCTTGGCTTTCCTAGATCGTATCTCATCCATTACTACATTAAACAGCCCCTGAAATACATCTTCTATAATTGTTTCTTCCATTTTGTCCTCAACTGGGCTTTTCTTGTTTTTTATCTGCTTAGGTGCAGCCCGTATATCTTTTGCAAGTAGGTGAATTAATGTGCTCCTTAAGACCAATACTTTCCAGGGCCATGTTAAACCTGCTCATCATACTATCATTACAGTTTATCAATTCATCATATTAACGTATTATCATATTTATCATCTTACCTTTCCATATCGTATCAGATTTTTCACAATTTAGTAAGTTAACAGAACCAGTCAATATAATAATGAATACTTGCAAATTTTCTGTTTTGACATCTCTACGGAGAGTTCGTTTTGTAATGAAAGTTTAGTTCAAATTACAATTTTAAGAAATTTAAAGTTTATAGAATAGAAAAATGGTGTTAATGGGGTAAATAATCAGGGCTAGTATGTTTTTTCCACCCAAAGTTGAAAAACGGTCATATTCTCGTGTAACACGCAGGTCTTTTTAGTGGTGCAGTTGAGTCTAATTTGTTTGAGCATGATACTTCGACGCTACAAGTGAAGTTTGAGTCTAAAGGCTTTAAAAATGATTCTTTATTTTATCTTCATGCTTTTTAATCATATGTCTAATATGTTTATTCTTATTTTACAGATATGTCGCGATTAGAGAAGTCCCCTCTGTTAGCCAATGGTTACAATCATCCACCTCACCTGAGTCATATGCAGTTTATGCAGTTGCCGCATCCGGCCGCAGCGCATTCTGCCTTGTTGTCACCTGCCATGCCTCATAATCTCAGTAGGCACGACGGATCCATCATCAAAAATCAGGGTATGCCGACCATGGAAGCAATTGCCAGGTAAGTTAATCAATTTAAAAAATGTAAATATTTTTAAACATCACCTATTCTCTATTCAATTTTTTGTTGGAACTATCTGTGTGAAAGATTAAACTCGAAGAGATTTACCACTAAACACCAAATTACTTCTCAATCTTAGATCGAATCATCTCCTGATAATGTTAACATGGCTATCGAAACAGGCATTGAGAAGTTTAAAAGAAGTGATTTGGTGTTTAGTAGTAAACCTTTTCTAGTTATACTATAAGTTATACTAAATTATATTTTGCCTTTTATTCTGAAAATAGCTGACTCTTCTATATCGATCATGCCCTTCTAAACAAAATTTAGACTCAACACTAAAGCAATCCTTGTCGTACTTTGCTATAGCTTGAACACGAACCCCAAAAGCCATTTTAAACGTTTACACAAGCTAGGGAAAGTTTAAAAGCAGAGTCGTTGTGTTCCCAATGAATTCACAGTTAAGATAGACGCTTTGTTTTTTCATTGCTCTCCAGATTCACGAAAAAACTTTTTGTATAAAAATGTGACCCATATGGAAAACTGCATCCTCTACGATAACCTATAGCAGTGAAAAGCGTGGGCAAATCTTAGTGAGCCATCAACCAGAAACCAAATCTACGCCACATCAAAACCAAAATCTACGCCAAAAAGGTGTTGCTGTGTATATGGGGAATCAGTTGGGCGTCCTGCATTATGAGTTGCTGACCGCTATCGTAGCTATCGAGCGTGTATGTTATAAGAGTGTGGGTACTGTAGAACTTTTATCTCCTGAAAAATTCCCAGTTACATACGAACAAAAGATGCGGAAGAACTAATGTCAAGTACAGAACGATTTAATTGTCTTTACGAAACGTGAACTAGTTTCGTCCAAGATCTCCAATTAAAATGCGCGGAATGAAGTTGGTAATCGTAGCGAAACAAAAGGCTTAGGGCCGAGGAGTTGCGACGGCACCACGGCCTACCTGGAGAATTAATCATGGCGCTTCCTCGTGACGTGTACACGCATTCGGGCCGTCCGATTTGCATTTTAATTATCGGGCTGGCGCTGAAATGATAATGACGAATGCGGCCTGGGGGGGCGATCGAGGTCCTGAGACGTGCCCAAGGGCCCAGACCAGTCGAAGCTAAAACTCTTTGAAATCGAAAGTAGATACAAACAAATTGTATTTAGTTATGTAAAAGGAAATAATGAAAAATTTTATTTTAAATCCATGCAACCATAGCACTAAGAGTTTCTAAAATGACATCGACACATCATAACAGACTGACAAACTGATTTAAATTATATACGCTTTAATGGAAATAAATTTCGTAAATTTAACCAACGATTCTTAACCTCACTTTGAACAAAAAGTTTCCTTAAAACACGTATCGAAAATGCATTTTCGAGGTAAACAGGTCAGAATTTCTTGAAATTTTCTTAAAAATTGATGTCATATATTCTTATTTTACTTAATTTGGTATTTTTTGAAAATAAAATGTAATATTTTTATAATAATGTTTATATAAAATGTAATAAATTATTCCATACATTTTAGCGTAAATTTGGTTTGTTTAAAAAAAGAAAGCTTACATATTATTGTCGTTTATCATCAAAGTTGAAATTACTACCACTAATTTTTCACACCATAACAATTTAAACGATTTACGTCACATTAAGAAACACATGATTAATTAATTTGAAAATTAAATGTTTAAAATATCCATTATTTGAATCCATGTAAGCTTGGCACCAAATTAACCAGTTTTCCCGAATACGTTGAAAAAGTCCTGACATATTTCTAATATTATCGGCATCAGCAAAAGTACGTTTTTAACGTGCTTTTACGTACTTAATACGAAGTTAATAAGAAAGAAGAAGTTTTAGTTTTAAATGAATCTTAATGAACTAATTTTGTCGCTATTTTGAATGTCGGTTACGTTGTTATGCTGACATTGGCTAATGAATAAGGTGATTCTTAAAAAAAATATTGAAAATTGTTCTTTAAAAAATTGTTTTAAACAATTCTCATTAGTTTATTTATAGTGTATTTGTTAAGTAATAACTAATTAATATTTGCCAAATATTCCTTTAAACATATTTGCTTAAAATGTTAATTGCCCAGGTCGACATGATTGTGATCTGACTTTGGATGGACAATGTAGGAATTTCCACAGTATTCTACGAACCTTTAAGGGCAGTTTTATTGTTTTCTATAGTTTAGTTTGTTTCTGTCTCGTTTACAGTACAATTAAGGGTTTAAGTCGATTTTATGTAAAACAGCAAGTTCTATGTCGATTTTACAAAAATCCAGCGGAAAAGTTTTGGTATATATGCGGACGATAATAAATAATTAAAGTCACAAGCTAGATCTATATATGAGAAAAGCCTATCTTTTATATTTTAAGTGCCAAATTAGAGATCAGAATAAAAGCTGAGCTCCTCATGTTTGCCGTATGAGTTGCAACGTAAATTGCGTACAATGGATGCATCGCAAGAAAAATTCTATGCTGTTTTCTATTTCTATGGTGTGGAGAGAACCTACTGACCATATAAGTGATTGCTACTTTTGTATCATTAAAACAGAAGGGATTTCAAAAAAAACAAACGTACAAAATTCAGTATCCAAATTTACCTTCTGCAGTTAGGCCAGTTCCTCATAGCCAGGAACTACCGGTACCGATTGCATCTTTAAATCTGGACAACAGGTTTCCCGGTGACTCTAATTCTTTATCAGGATCTGATCCATATCTGATCCTGAGAGCATCAGCTGTGACCCTACATTTGTAACAATTATCAGTAAACCTCATTTAAAAACTAAAAATGAACTAAATAATTTGGTACGTGACCTGAGATTGTCAAAACAAAAATCGTAACTTCTTGTTTCCAGACTTCAGCAGTGGAACGTATTAGATAAAAATGCAAGTAAAGTGCTAAAGTGTTTCACTTTACCGAAAACGGAATGTAACATTTTCAAGTTTTTTCAAAATGGAAGGATCGCTATGTATCTGTTGTGATATTGATGGTTTAATGAATGAGTTTAATACGGAATATGTACCTTCCGAGTGGCGTATTTTCATAGATTCGCTGAAATACAGCCTAAAAGCAGTTTTGCTTCATAATGAAAACAAAAACCGATTTATTCCTTTAGCCCTTTCAATGACAATGAAAGAAACCTATGACAACTTAACAATCATATTAAATCACGTTAAATATGAACAGTATCAGGGGATATTTGTGGCGATTTAAAAGTGATATATTACTAAGACTTCACCCGGGTTTTCCAAAGTATTGCAGTTTTCTGTGTCTGTGAGATAGTAGGGCAACAACAGAACGTTACAGCAAGAAAGATTGGCCTCATAGAACTTCTTTTGAACTTGGTAGTTCGAACATAAAATATGCCCCCCTTGTTAATCCAAAAAAGTGCTTCTTACGCCTGTCCATATTAAGCTTGGACTAATAAAAAACTGTGCCAAAGCAATAGTTTCAGGTACCTAAAAGAAATATGTCCTCAATTTTATGAGAAGGTATATTTATTGGATCACAAATAAGGAAAGAACCTCAAATAAGGAATTCTAGGTGATTTCCGTATTCAAGAAAATGAAATGAAAAGCAATTGGCAGCTTGGAAGTGTTTTGTAAGTATAGTGAAAGGATTACTGAGCAACAAGAATGATGAAAACTAGAAAAAACCTCGTAGATGAACTCTTGAAAGCCCGTGAAATAATAGGATGTTGCATATCCTTAAAAATGCATTTTTTACAATTTGGGTGCTGTTACCGACGAATCAGGAGAGAGGTTTCACCAGAACATCTGGACGATGGAATCAAGATACCAGGGACGTTAAAACCCATCTTTGTTGGGCGACTACTGCTGGTTTTTAAAACGGGATGATGTTACAGAATACAAGAGGAAAAAGTGAATGTCTTTGTCGTATGACATCTTATGTAATATATTTTTTATTCACATAATCCTCAGTAATGTCGTTGTATAGATTTAACACGTTTTGTCATGATTATATTAGATAAATATTAGATTGTAAAAATAAGTCGTCTCCTTTTTTTTCCACCACCGACCCCCAGTAACCAAAAACCCTACAAAATACTTCAAATACACCTATTTAAAAGTTTAAATTTGTTGAGCTGTGAATTATCATAGCTTTTCTATTGGTGACTACATATTGGTGATAATTTTACAATTTTTTTCGCTGAAACCTTTAGGTTTTTGGCACTTGTTGTAAAGAACATTGTTCTTTAAAATTATGTCAAGAATCGTTAATTAAATTTACGAAAGTTATTTCCCTTACACCCTGTATACTATTATGATCATAAAATAAGGTGAATTTTATTTTAAAAATTCGGGTGCTTTACTTAGTGATATAAACAACTATTTTTTATGTCATGACTGTTTTTGACAAGTTTTTGTTGTATTGCGTGTGTTAAGTTAGAAATTTTAGCGTTTCTTGTAATTACTAAAAATTTTTCTTGGCGATTGTTTAAAACAGATATTTATCGAGAAAAGAATTTATATTAAATTTAGTCTAAAAAACGAAATTCCTTGTGTTGATGCCATAAAAATGTTAGGAAAGTGTTACGGCGATGAAGGTATGAGAAAATAAATGTTTACAAGTGGTAGAAAGACTTTAATAACTACAGAAAAGCAGTTGAAGATAAACATCGTGTAGGAAGATCTTCCACATCCGAGTTTGCTTGCCATTTAGAAGGATATATCACAAGTTGCGTAGAAAATCTGTTTCTAAGACTGAAAAAGCGTTAGAATAAGTGTCTTATAATGAGAGGTAGACTTTAAAGGAGTCAACATACATTTGCATGAATACATATTTAGTTGTTTATTTAAAAATTCAGCTTATTTTTTGATCATGGTAGTACATTAATGGATTTTTCTAAAAATTTCAATGTTTTAGAACATATTGAAGGAACATTTTTTTTTGAATTAGTGCATTTTCTTTTACAATAAAAAAACCTACTGAGTCTTTTCCGGATTTCCATTATTCAGCCTACTTCCAGAACTAATTTTCTCGATAATCCTCGCGTGTTTGTCGCATTAAATATTGCTACGAACTCTCTGTGGGTGGTAGTATGAGGGTGGGAGGGACAGAATCCAATGCCGTAACATCTTCCAACTTAAATCCGTTCAGCGTCGCGACGAGACACGTAGAGGTCGGCCGGATTAATCCATATCCAGAGGGAAAGAGAGAGAGGGGCGTTCAGTTCCGGATCGGCGGCTTTCAAGAGCATTTATAACTTCGCGAGCACCGCTCACGGTCATTATTTTCATCGGTGTGGATTTGGATGCGGATCTGGACCGATTTGTCTGGACAGAAACGGTTTAGTGGTTGATCTGGATTGGCATACGATGGATTGCAGGCACTTGATGCAGTTAAATGGCGGGATTTTAGACTGGAGGAGGATTCGGTGACAAAACATGAACATTGCTTGATTCCAAATCCAGTAGATTGTTGGTTGAGTTAGAGGGTGTCTCACTGATAAATCTTTAGAGGAATACTACTTAAAATATTATATAATTATTGAATTTTTATTGAGTATTAAAGTGCATGGCCCCTGTACTTCGGATGCAAATATAATTTATATTTCACAGCGTTTTCGATTACAATTTCGCACAATCTCTGATCAATATCATCAATAATACGTAAGATTTTGAGTTTGAAGTTTTTAACTGTTAATGGACTTCCGGCAACCGTCTTGGATTTCAGATAATTCCATAAAAATGTATCGACTGTATTGAAAGTATGCTTCATGATGCTCTAAAATCCAATAGGCGAACTATTGAGAAAATGGCCAGGAATTCGCCATGAGAATGGCGTTCCATGTTTTCTAATCGGAAGAATTATGGATTTTAATTATTAAACTGTCAGAGTTATCAATAGCAAAGAAAGAAATGACGCGAAATTAAAAATCAATTTGAACCACTTAGTAGATATTAACAAATATGAGATAGATAAATATGAGAAAGATTTATTTATTATCATTATTCACGTATGGGCCCTGGTGGACCACACGAAGTACAGTTAGGGGCGTTTGTTGTTGTTAGCCTTCCTTTGCGCTCATACTAATTTGATTCTTTCGCTATGAGCTTTTTTCCTTTCGTCAGACCAAGAAAAATGTAGGAAGACTGGAACAGTCTTCCTACATTTTTCCCTGTGGCCAACCTTCCAAACGTTAACCTTGTGTCTGAAACAGCCTCTATCCTAAATTTCACTTTCTGTAATATTTGCTGATCTTAGGTTCTCTTTAATTGCAGCAATCCATTTAATTATTTCTACTTTAGCTCTACTCCTATTTTCATAAAATTCGAATATTTGTCTTAGCTACTCGGATTCATCCGTTTTATGTGTCCGTAAAACTTAAGTCTTCTTTTTCTCATATCGCTATGTATATCTATCTCATATCGCTATGTATATTGCTTGATTTTTTGGTTTTCTCGAAATCGGTATGTTGTGCTATTTATTTGTTTATGGTCTAAGATTTTTCTTATGATTTTTCTTTCCTTTTTTTAGAAAGATTTAATGGTTATTTTTCTTAACTTTTGCAGATCAGGCATTTGGGAAAACTGTCGAGCAGCGTACGAGGATATTGTCAAGCATTTAGAAAGGTAAGTTTTTAAAATCAATTTTTCTCCTTAACCGTAATTCATTTTCACACAACCAAAAAATCTTTTAAACTCAATCTTTTAAAGTTAGTACAACTTCTGTAATATTTCTTGGAAGATTTGGAGAAATCCGGGTAGCTTTGATGCACTGACTTTATAAAAGACTTTCAATAAAATTAATCATTAATGGGAAATGAGTGTCCTCTTCTGGACTGTAGGACTACAATCTTCCCGTTGTAGTTGTGTAAAGATACAGATTTTATTTAACATTATATGGGATCTCACCAGATTCCTTTAGTTTTTGTAATATGTCATCAATGAATTCAATGAATTCATTCATTCATCATCCTAATATGCGTTTTAGCCTGTTTACTGATATATTTATAGCCTAATCAAGTTAAAATTATTTTATAGTTAAAATTCTGATTTTGACAATCTTGCACTATGTTGTAAAGAGAACGAGGTGCATTTAACAATCACAAATATCACTTCGTCAAATTTTGTTGTAGTAAAAATTCCACACAAGCTAGAGGAGCAGTCTTTAACTTGGGGTTTGGAAATCAAAGACATAGTAATCGTATTATACAATTCATAAAAATTTTTGTACCATATACGCGGTGTATAGATAACGTAATGTGAATGGTGCTGTTGCGTTCGATTTGTCAACACTGTTTGATTCCCGTTTGAACGGGAGGTAGGTCAACGCTGACGCGTCTAAGATGCGTTTTATTTAGTGTCTTCCAAATATCTTTTCTACCAAACCAAAGGCTTTTGTGATGTCTATAAAGCAAAGGTGGATATATTTTGGTGGATTTCATTTTTATTTCCATCAACTCATTTATTATTAATGTAGCATTTATTGGGCCTCTTTCACTTCTAAACCCATTTCTGAGTTTTATTTGATTAATTAGGGAACGGACGAAAATATTAGAGGTTGTACAAAGATTTTATTCAGGGTTATATGAGGACCAGAATCAAGCAAGGAGGAAGTGACAAAGGCTATAAACTCGATGAAAAATGGTAAGGCTGTGGAGATGTTAAAAGCTGGTGTATAAAACACTAGCAAAATTATACTCAAAATGTCTGAAACAACAAGAAGTACCCAGTTTGGAAAATTGCAGAGGTGATTCTTTTACATAAAAAAGGAGCACGGGAAGATTTAAAGAACTACCGTCCAATAAGCCTCCTATCAGTGGTGTACAAAGTTTTCACGAAGATAATATCCAAAAGAATACTAAAAAAACTTAATGTCGCACAACCAAGGGAGCAAGCAGGATTCAGAAGTGGATTCAGAAGTGGATTCAGTACAAAGGATCATATCCTGGTTCTACAGCAGGCCATAGAAAGACACAACGAATACACTATGCCACTATGCTTGGCTTTTATCGATTATGAAAAGGCATTTGATTCAATCTCAAAGCGGACCTTAATGGATGCACTGCTTAATAAAGGTGTAGAGAAAGTCTATGTAAATCTACTAGGATCGATATATGATGAAGCTACAGCGACAGTCCACCTTGACGATCTTGAGGTTGGAATAAATGTAGAGCGGGGCATACGGAAGGGTGACGCAATATCGCCTCTTCTTTTTTCAACCTGCCTGGAAGAAGTGTTCCGTAATCTGAATTGGGAACAGGATGGAATAAGGATTAATGGTGCATACTTAAATCATCTTAAATTCGCAGATGATATCGTTCTTCTTTCACAATACCCAGAGGAGCTGCAAGGACGCGTAGAAGAGCTGCAAAGGGCTGGGGAACCATTTGGCTTAAAGATAAACCAGAAGAAGAGTCAGGTCATGTTCAATAAATTTGCTGAGGACAAAAGGATTTCTGTTTTAGGAACGGATTTGGTTGTGGATCACTATATATATCTTGGGCAGAGGGTTTCAATGGAAGGGGATACCGTCCGGGAGGTGGAGCGACGCGTTAAATGTGGCAGGCTCAACATAGTGTTTAAGAGCAAACTACCACTTTGCCTGAAAAGAAAAGTCTTTGATCAGTGTTTCCTGCCCGATATGACATACGGAAGTGAGACCTGGACACTCACATCACAGTCAGTTCAAAAACTTCGAGTAGCACAGAGGGGAATGGAAAGATTTATGCTTGTCAATACTAGACGGGATAGAAAGACCTGCACATGGATTAGAGAACAAACGAAAGTGAGTGACATAGTTGGAATAATAAAGCAATTGAAATGGAAGTGGGCAGGCCATATAGCGAGGGGATGGGACGAAAGATGGACCAGGGCGGTCCTGGACTGGATACCGCTTGATCGCAAACGTCCACGGAGAAGACCGAAAACTCGATGGACTGATGACATTATTAAGTATATTGGACCCGAATGGCAAAGGATAGTTCAGGAGCGCGAGAGTTGGAAGCATACTGAAGAGGCCTTCATCCTGCAGTGGATTGATACGGATTATTTCTATTTGCTAATGTATTGATTAGTTCTAGCAGTACTTTTATACCTGTTTTCCCTGTTTTTTAATATTTCGGATTTATTTATCTCAGAGATTATTTTATCTCATCATGGTACTGCAGCTTTCCCTTTTTTACCTTTCTTATGGCCGCTATTAATTTTCCTAATGTTATTTGATAATTGTTGCTACTTTCGCACGTTTCTGTTGAAATGTTTCCATCGTCTTCATATCTTGCGGTCTTATTTATGTACTCGTTTAAATATACTCTTCACCTTTCCAATATATAATTATCCTTAATTATTATTTGTTTATCTTTAGCTCTTGTCTAAAGTCAAAGTCATAGTATCTGTTCTCATCAGCTCATACTAGATTTGTTATATAAAAACTCCTCGTTAAAAAGTTAATACATAAAATTGGACAAATATATACAACAACGTAATTGCATACAACAACGTTGTATGTAAAACATTGGTACGATTTATATTTAATATGGTCCCATCTTTCTTTTATTCTTCAATCACTCTCACGCATATTTCTCCAATATCTGGGCACACATTGACTTAGTTATATTACCTGTTTACCTTTAGTATTCTCAATATACAGTAACGTACTGTTTTAGTGTACCAATGGAGATAGATCTGTAACTAAGCAAATAAATTCACAATCAAACTCTTGCGTTTACCCTTTTCAGTAACCCCACAATCGTCGGCCGATCAGCAATGGTAAAAATGCGATGGCACGAGTCGAACCATCCCGACGCTAATCATGAAGCGTCGCCCGACACTCTGATAGATACGCTAAATTTGTCACTTGCAGCAAAACGATTTATACTCTATCCTAGCCTGTATTAATCCGGAGGTTAAATTTCCTGGATTAAAAGATTGGGAGACTGAGGAATTTCACTATTTTCGTTGGCATTTTCGACAATTTTCCATTGAGGGGTGAAAAGATCGTCAGAGTGTCGAACCCAGAACCGGGAACGTGACGGGAAATCATTAATTTACTACCGGGACACTCGGACGGATGATTCTTGCCCGATCCAGATGTTGGAAGACGAATATTAATCGTCATTAGGATCCTATGACGTAATTAATATACTTCATGTTTTATTAAGTCATGTTTCGTCATCAGGTGCCACCTGAGATGAAGCCCATTTCTTTTGTTTTTGTACGCGATTTTTGACAGATTCGTTAAAATTACTTTAACACTTAATTAATTATTGTTATTCGTTTAAATGCAAGAGGAGAAATAGGTCATTACAACAACTTTCTTACAGTTTGCTTAAAATTGGAAACATTTATATGACAGCAATCTGAAATTATATCTTCAAAGCTAATTTATCTCCACAATATATATTTACCTAATGATGATATATTTACATAAGACCCATGTATTAAATATTTGTACTCCCCGAAATCAAATAATTAAAAGATGATATTGACATTTTGGGAAGTCTTCTTCTTCTACTTCTTTTATATAGGCATCATCTTGTTTGTTTTTTTTACGGTGCCTTCCTAATACTAGGCTAATTGAAAAGTTCGCGGAGCGGAAATGATAAAATAAGTTTATAGTTAAAAAATTACTTTATTCTTCCGTATATTCTCCCTTAAGCTCAATATATTTTTTCAGCGGTTCTCCAATTAATTTATTCCATCTCTGAAGTGATTTTTTGGAAGTCCTTTAAAATATTCATCCACGGCCGCTATAACTTCTTCGTTTGATGAAAAACGCTAGCCACGTAGGAATTTTTTGAGGTTTGAAAACGGATCAGGTCAGTGGGGGCCAGATCTAGAAATATGGTGGATGCTCCAACAATTCGTAATGTAACTCCTTCAATTTGGTCATCACAAGAACACCTCTGTGAGCCGATGCATTGTCTTTTCTCACGAATTGTTGCATCCAATTGGGCCAAAAGGTTTGAGTAACACTGTCCTGTTATTGTTTTACCGGTTTGAAGGTAGTCAATTACCAAAATGCCTTTTACATCTCAAACATTGATGCCTTAACCTTTTTGGTCGACTTTGACCATTTTGGGTGCTTCGGAGCTGAACAACTGGGCTAAGTCCATTCTGCGGTTTGTTGTAGCAGATCATAGTGGGTGTGGCACAAGTCTCATCCATAGTTAAAATGACGTTTAAAATCTATTTTATTCTTTCGAAAAAGATCCAAAAGTTAGTTAGAAAGTTTTATTCTAAGCAGTTATTGATCAGAATTTAATAAATGCGGCACCCATCGTGCACATGGCTTTCTCAAGCTTTTCTCTCAATTCCTTTTTCAAAATATGAAACACCCGTTTAGTTGAGATGTCCATGGTCTTAACTTTGAGTGAAACAAAGTCAATTATCTATCACCCAATCATATCATGTATAGAATTAATTAATTGTTCAGTAGTTGCACTTATTGGACGTCCAGAACGATGATTATCATCCAGGCTTGTACCACCACGTTGAAACTCACCTGCCCAAGACCATTGTTTTTGAAGGATATTTACCGTTTCACTATGAGTTTCTATTGCATTTAATTGCTCTTTTTACAATGAATTTAATCTATGCATGATTTTCAATATTTTCCAATTTTAAAAAATAACACTAATACGTTTACTTTAAGCTGGTTTACTTAAACTGTTTTTATATGAATGGATTGACAGGTCGACTTGAAACTGCACGTAGGTTGATATGAAGGAAACTTTAAAATGTAGATTATATATATTTTTTACTTCTCAATAGGTGTCACTTCGCTTTTTTTCGCAACTTTTCAATTAGCCTAGTAGATTGCCATTCCATTATTCTCGTGTTTCCCTATTGATAGACGTCCCATTGAAAAGTGATCCCTTGTTTTCCTAACGACTTTATTGATATTCATCCGATAAATAAGTTTATTCCACAATGATTTTCCCCTGTACTTTGATCTCCTTCTTCTTTACTTATCTGTGATATGTCTTAATTTCTGATTCCGTTCCTTAGTACAATTTTATTTCTACAGTTTTCAGCATTATTTCACTTTTTGCCATATCTAATTTCATTTCCACTGAATATTTCATGATTGATTACTTAGATGAATTAAAGATGGAAGATTATTAGATGATGAAATGACGAATATTATGAAATAGTTAAATGTAAATATAAATGAAAATAAAAGGCAAAGGACCCATACAGTTATTTGTTTACTTTTTTCATAGACGAGTAATTTTACTAGGGTGTATAAAAGAGTTACGTTTTTGAGGTACTTTGAGGTTATTCAGTTTTTAAAAAATTTCACCCTTCCTATGTGATACTGTTAATTGTTGTTAATGTGGGATACTCTTTATTCCTTGTAAATTTTCCTAGTGCTTGTCGCAGAATCTGCAGCCACAGCCACTTTTAAACCGTCGGCACTGAAAGACGCTAGACAACCTAATCTTTCGTATCTTCAGACTTCCCCCCAGAACATTCTAAATCAGAGCTGAGCGGCACGAATTGATACGGCCCCTTCTCTTTCTACTTCGGAAATCTCATGAGCTGTGTCAGTCGCTTTGAAGCCTTTAAAAAAAAATTCATAGTAATGCCATAATTTCGCCACTTATTTCACTCACTTTAACGTTTTTGTTCAAAACCTTAGAATGAATATTTCGTAGTTAATACTGATTGAGCAATTTTATTTCTCGGAGGTAAAAAGTCGAAATAAGATTAATTCACTGAGGAGTAGAGTATAATCATTTATTTATAAAAAAAGAAAAGTCGCCAAAACTTTAGTTGCACTCATCAAATTTGCTGAAGCATATACGAATGCTTCAGCAAATTTGATAATTTTCTTTGCACCAGATTTAGGTATAAATTGTGAACTCAAATGGTGAAGTTTTAGTTTTAATTATCTCCTGATGACGCTAATTTGGTTAGCGAAACGCGCGAATTTCTGTGCGTTTTGGCACACCAACATTTTCAAAATTAAAATTATGAAATAATTATAGACAGTTTTAATCGTAAATATGTTCTGGAAGATAAATATTTAGTAAGTAAAATTGAGGGTTTTAAGTGATTTTTATATAAAACCAATTGTCAAAAAACAGAATGAAAAACATAATTTGTTTTATCGTTGTCGTGCCAGTAAAAAATATTTAAATATCCAGAAGTTGTAACAGTTCGAGAACCACACTGACAGAACAAAAAATCGCTTATACACGCACTCGGGAGCCTCGTACATTAATAATAAATTATAAAAAAACTCGAATGACGGTTATGCGAACGGTTAGTGAAGCGCGCACCGTCAAAAATTTACGATCATATGCAAATCTGCCAATTAGTTAATTATTGTTATTGACAATTCGCGTGCTGGTCGGCTCCCTTCAGAAAATCGAGCCCTGCATAAATCAACGGCCTGCGACGTAACATCGGTGGCGATGAAGCATCGGGCCGCGGGATATCGGACCTACTATCGCGCCGTCTCGACCGTCATCCTGCTTTTTGCAGTTTGTCGCGTGATGCGCACACAAACGGATCGCATGTGACGCAGAATGGGAGCATAAAAAGAAAAGAATAACGCCGGCAAATACGCGTTCGCGTTCAGGATGAAGTTTATGTTGTTCGACTTGTTTTACATTTGCTATCGATACGGACATGTGTAGGAGCCAGTTATGTGAATAAATTCACGTCGGTGATGCGGTTCTTACCTGTCGGTGCTGGTTTACAGTTGCATTAAAATTCAATGTTTTATAACTCTAAACAAATGCACAAACAATAATTAATTGCTGTTCAATAAGTAAAGGGTTGTTCAATAAGAGTGTGAGAACTGAGTTTAAAATGAGGCACAATAATAACTACACGTGATAATCCGGTAATTTTTATTTTACCTTGTAGAACAAATAATAGCATTATGTTTTCAAAATAATATCGTTCAAATGTCCTCCTCGCCTTCGTCTGGTCGAATGCATTCTGAAGAACCTATTTTCGATTATTCTTTCACAAATATTACGTAATATATTTTCAATTGTGGCCTAAATGTTTCGTTGTTTGACGATATAAAACACTTTAATGACGCGAGATCGCATGACCTTGGTATCTAATTAACATTACCATTTTGCGAAATAACGCATCTAGGATACTTTTTTTGTCAATATGTGTTTCGGATAATAATGTCGTTTTTTTCGCAAAATTTGAGCGTTTATTTCCAAAACAAAATAAATTACCTTAATAATCAAAGAATTGGCCATCATTAGCTATTATTCTTTCCCATCTTTCTATCAAACAAATTTTCAAGCCAAATTTTCAGTGTTCAAAATTTCAAGTGTTGTTCTGAAAGTCCGCGCTATATCGATCGAAATAAGTCGTAGTTCGAAGAGGCTAAGTCGGGTGAATACGACGGGCGGGGTAGGACGTCCCATTTAATGCTTTCCAAATAGTTTTTACACATTCAGTAACATGGGGCCGACTATTGTTATGTTAAAAAAGTACTTCATTGTGTCTTGGACATATTCCGGTCGTTTTTCCTTCACAGCTCCCCTACTAGTCCATCCTATCTGACAGCCAAGATTTCTTTCCGTGTATATCGCACACTGGTTGTGATGAAGGCCGGTCTGGGTTTACCATGATTATTATTGCGCTTTGTGGTGTTAAAATAAATCCATTTTTCATCATCTGTAACAACTCGATGCCAAAAACATTTTCTTTTCTGTCTTGCAAGCAAAATTGGAATCAAAATTGGAATATGGAACCAATTTTCCTTCCTTCTGGATCTTTCCTAATGCGTATAGACGTTCGGAAATGGTGGATTGGGCAACATTCAATGCTTCTGCCAATTGTTTCAACGTATGAGTTGATTCTTCATCTAATAATGCTTGCAAGTCTGCATCTTCAAACTTTTTCAACTATCCTAGACGCTCCATGTATTTTATATCAAAATCACCACTTTTAAAGTGTTTAAATCATCGTTTACAAGTTTTTTGGGCCAGTCAATCTACAACTTTCAGCAGCCGTTTTCTTCAAATGAAAGAATATTATTAAACATTAGTAACGCCGAAACACCTGTTATAAATCGATTGTGTGGCAAGATGTGTGATAGTTCGCATGGTCTTGTTAAGAGAAAACATTGTTTATCTGCACATTTATCATTTGAGGGTATATATATATATATATATATATATATATATATATATATATATATATATATATATATATATATATATATTTGATGGATTATTTTTCTCCAAGGTTTGGTCTCCAAGGATGTCTTGCAACTTCTAATTTCTTCTCGCTGTTAAATAGTATATCTTTCCATGTTGGATTCACCCAATGTCTTGGACACAGCAGTCTATGTCCAATTACATTTTAAACAGTGTTGACGCTATTACGTTTCTGAAGCTCTGAAATTCTTATTGAAATATTCTTTACAATTCGAGGGTCATTCGAAAAGGTTTCGGCCTGACAGAAAACTCTATATTTTTGAATTTTTTTATTTTTCAGCGTAGTCACCTTACAATTAAATATATTTAGAACGACGTTCCAATTATATAGTAACCTCAGAATAATGTGATTTGTTCAATTCTGCAAAATAAGCGGTTTTCTCAGCTTTGTCCTCAACATTTGAAATTAATCTGAGCTATTTCTTAAGCATTGGGAAGCACTTTAAAATATATATCATGAAATTGTCATGCAAAAAGAGCACTTTATTTTTGATAGTTGTACTAGTCCAGTAGTGAAGCGTAATACTCACTGGAAATGGTCATGCCTTTGTCAGGTTGGTCACCACATTACGAGAATCACAAAAAAAGTAAAAACGATTTTTTCTACAAATTAATCCATTTTTGCTTTCTTTGGTGTCCTTTTTCTAACTTTTTTGCTTCTGGCATGGCATATAATGGAGAATTCATGTTTCATCTATTAGTCTAAAACATCAAGAAAACTCGTTTAAATTAATCTAAACACTTTTAAGAAGTGTTTATTCCAATGCGCCTTTGGACGACTATAACTGTGTCTTTAGTCATCGATCATTTAATAGGAGTTTACCGGTCATCACGGTTTTTGAGCGTTCATCATCATATTTCATTGATGTACGTTCACGTTCAAATTCAGCATCCCACCTTTTGAGCGTCGAACATGAAGGGGAAAATTTCCCTAAACTGAAATCGTACGCTTATTCGGTCTGTCGGGGATAAATCTCGTAAAAGAAAACAGTTTAAAACAGCTCGAATTATAATTTTATGTATTTTTAAGAAAATGGCAGTACTTCTTTGCTTTACTCCATCGCTATAAATAAGCAACTAAACGCACGCTTCTGAACTTGCATATGTGTCATATTAAGCATGCCATATGTGTCATCCATAATGTTCGATTTGATGAAATGCAAGTACTTGCATCAATATCTAACCATTTTTAGTTCTCTTCTTTAGTTCTGAATTTTTTTGACCTGACCGGAACAAGTGGTAATTCGATAGAGCGAGATTGGAGAAGTTCAAAGTCCAATTCATTAATTATTGAGTTGGTCAGATCTGGACTGTGTTGTTTCGCTTCACTATTTCTACGCCTCGCAAATGTCAGTTAATGGCAGTGTGCCTCTAACTCTAATTCCCCTGAAAGTTTTCTGAAAGTGCTTGTTTTGGGATCTGCAGTCACAACTGCTCTTAAAACGACGGCATCGAGAGAAAGTAATATTCCCCTATCGTCAAGCTGAAAACCTTTTGAATCAGAGCTGAACGGTGCAGATTACTTACTCTACTTCGCTAAGCTCAACAGCGGCCTGAGTTTTGAAGCCTTTTTTTAAAATAATGTCATAAAATTACCCTAATTTCGGATCATATTTCACTTATATTAATGTTCTTGTTAAAATCCGTCGACTGAATATTTCGCTGAGGAGTGAGTATAATCTTTAATTATAAACAAAGAAAAAAACGAAAATATTTTTGTTATCCCTAGTAAAAGGTTAGAATCATTACAATAATCAAGGCACAGATACACAAACTGGCACATCTATTTTCTTCTGCGAACAAAAGTCCAATTCCAAATCCATTTCCACTTAAAGAATCCAATTACCGTACCCTCCCCGTATCAAAATAGAGCAATAAACAACGGTGTGAGGTTAATAAGGCTCAATTCGCGACAGCGAATATACGCTGTGCGATTCAGTCCCAACAATGACGACAATGAGGAATAGCCCGCTTAGATTTATGTAATGCCCTTGTGAGGTTTTCTATTAACGTCGGTAAATAACGGGTATGGCATCCCCGGTTTATTGGGCTTTTATGAAGCTTCGACACGCAGGGTTGCCCCTGTGGATGCTGCTACGGAGCACGGCTGCCGCTTTTGATATTGCTCCTATTCTGTTCGATTGCTCCGTTTTTAGTTTTCTCATTTATTGCTTTTTGTTTTCTAATGCGTTATTGGATGGGGTTTTGAGTTATTTCGTGAAATTAGGAACATTATTTAAGAACAAAATGTCGGAGTTTGTTTGTAACAAAATGCAAACTTGTTACTTCTTTATTATTCTTACTTATGCTTCTTATTCTTCTTACTTATTTCTTCTTTATTTTTTTTTGCTTATATACAAATATCAAAATTTTAATTTATGTTTATTGCTAGTTATATACATATATTACGTTATGAGTTTTAGTACATTAAAAGAAAGCAACTAGCAATAAACATAAATTAAAATTTTTATATTTAGATATAAACAAAAAATATAAAGAAGAAAAATAGATAAAAACATCCATAAACCAAGTATGAGTAAATATAAATATATTACAAAGTGCACATAAGGTCAAAATATTATAAATATATACCGCACATACATATAGACAGATCCAGCCAGAGGCGATGTACCCATCGAGATGGCCGAGTCATTTCAGTGCAGTCGGCGTAGCGTCATTGAATTCTCAAAGGGCAGGAAGTGTGTCATTGTTTGATGTGGATCGCCATCATTCACATCCAGGGGAAGTCGCCATCTTCCATTTGTACAACATATTATTGCAACTGCCATGTCCGGTTCTAAACCTGTTCAATCGACTTCAAGTCCTCCTCGGAAGGTCCAAACCCATCATTTCCTTATCCCGCGGATTGATAGGGTCGTCATTCCTGGTAGGGTTGTTTTGAAGGAGAGATGCCGACCTTTCTTTAATGTCTACCATTTTCACTTACAAATCTGTGTCTATTCAGATTGGATGGCGCGATTTCAACCTATACCGTGGCAGGTTGTCTATGTTCTTATGTATGGGCAATTCTGATATATATATATATATATATATATATATATATATATATATATATATATATATATATATATATATATATATATATATATATATATGCATCGGGTATTCTATCCCGTTGTTCTTTCGGTGCCTTTAACTTACGCAGTTCCGGAGGAGCAATATTACACAAAGGAGGGAGCCATGCGGTGGGTGTTGATTTCACTATTCCAGATACGGACGTCATGGTGTCATTCAACCGGACATCCAGTTATAAGTATGTTACATACTTAGGCACAATACTCTGCAGAGGAGTAAATGAGTGCTAGGGCAGATGTTCGGAGTGTCATACCATTCGCTTCCCAGAATGATCCTGCTAACTTATGAATAAGATTGTTTCGAGTCTGAACTTTCTGTGTTACTCCGGAGAGATGTTGCCTGTAACTGAGAGATCTATTCACGGTGATGCCAAGATAAGTCGTGGTGGCATGGTGCCTTATGGTGCTCTTTCCCCCTTTAATTTCTTCTTCAAACTTATTAAAAATCTAATTGAAAAGTTGTTACCTAATGCTAAGAAATATGAAAACTAATTCATACAAGTATATATACTATACTTGAAGAAAATATCAGTGAAACGCAGTTTGAGTTCAAGAATAGTGTAGGCACAACTGAAGCTTCATTCAATGGTAACGCATTAGCGTAACGATACCTTGATGGTAACAAATATGCCTGCTTCATGGATAACGAAAATCTTTTTGATAAAGTAGACCACAATCAACTAATGGAGTTACTGAAGCAATCTGTACGTTTATGTATCAGTCAATATGAAAAAAAAAGAAAACTTTCAAAAAATATAGAAATAAGAAGAAGGATACGATAAAGATGCATGCAATCATCGAAGAAGCTCTTAATAACGAAGAAGTCGGGATCCTATGGAAACTCTAGAAACTATATTAAATATGTGGACGACAAACAGTATTTTTAGCGGAAAACTTGCCGTATCATTACAAAATGTTCGAAAAAGTAAAGAAAGCCAGCGAATAAAAATTAATTTGAAGAAAACGAAATTATTGATGTTAATTAAAATCCAAAGAGCGCATTTTTGAGATTATCTTGGATGAATAGGTTTACGAACGAGAATGTGTTAAAAAGAATGAGCATGGAAAGGAAAACTATAATCGCGGTCAAGGTCAGAAAATTTGCAATATTTGGACTTGTTATGGGAGGATATCAGTAGCGCGTGCTCCAGTTGATTATTCAGGGATATATATATATATATATATATATATATATATATATATATATATATATATATATATATATATATATATATATATATATATATATATATATACATATATATAACCTGCGTCTCCGCCCAAATGAACATTTTTGTTAGGTGTTTGACCGGGAAGGAGCCCCACCCATCCCTGCAATTGGAGAGCACATGTTTCATCAAAACATGGAAGGAGACGCAGGTTGCCGTGTGTTCCACATGAGATTGTGGAACCCAGCGGTTGAGTGTACTTGACACTCAACTACGATTGTCTCAGTGGACGCTGTCCAAAGAAATCTAATATTACATATATACGCCATCCGACGGGAAGTCGGCGAGAGTATAGGTTGCTGACTGTGGATGGGGTCTCCCTATTCTTGAAGGGAGAGCATGTGTCGGTACCCTGACGAGCCTGAACATTGAGTGGCGAAACATGTGCCCTCCAATTGCAGGGATGGGTGGGGCTCATTCCCGGTCAAACACCTAACAAATATGTTCACACCCGCGCTCCCCCAACCGCCATCCAAAGCGCCATCAAGCGTCTCCCAGGACCGGTTTCTGGCCTTATATATATATATATATATATATATATATATATATATATATATATATATATATATATATATATATATATATATATATATATATATATATATATATATATATATATATATATATATATATATATATATATATATATATATATATATATATATATATATATATACCCCCACTTAGGATACCAGGCGGCCACAGCCCCCGCTCTGCCCACACTTATGTTTGGCTTACGACATGCACGTTTACAAATTGTTTTGTTTATTAAATAATTTAAAAACAACAATGTCATCTAAACGAAGTAAAACTGCTTCTTTTGCATCAAATAAGAAAAGAAAACAACATTATCTTTAGAATGTGTATTAAACATTATCAAGGATTTCCATACAAAACTAAAAGTTTGTGAAAGTTTGGCACAGAAGTTTGATCTACCAGAATTGAGAGTCAAGAACAGTTATAAAATATAAAATATTTTTGAAGCTGTGAAAAATGCTCAATCTTTGAATTCAAGCATCATTTGTAAACGTTATGGTATTATCGCTGAGGAAACAATGCTGAAATTATGGTGTAAATATCAAGTAATAGTGAAAAACTTTCCTGTTGATCAGAACAAGGTGTGCTTTAGCTGATTTTTAAGAGATTAAAAGGGGAAACTGGGGAGGCGGCCAAAGATGAAATTTTTCTAGCTTGTAACGAGTGGTTCAACCGATTTAAAGGTCGCTGTAATTGGCATAGCATCACGGAAACTGGAGAGACAGCAAGTGCTGATAAAGAAGCTGCATCTTTCTATTCAGGGAAATGCAAGGCTATGTTGTTTTCAAACCGCCACGTATTCAACGTGGATGAGACTGGATTGATCTGGAAAAAATGCCTAACAGAACTTTTATCGCGCATGAAGAAAGACCTCCAAACATCGCTTTCAAAATCTAAAGCTGGTTTGCCCATGATTTAGAAGTCAAATCCTAAAGCTTGGGTGACAGCCTCCCGTTTTTAGGATTGGTTTGGTCATCACTTCATACCCTAAGTCCAACTTTATTGCCAATCAAAACAAATCTCATTAAAACAATCCCCCAACTGCTAGATTCACGTAATCAGGAGTTGACACTTGATGAAGTCATAGAAATGTGTGAGGAAAACATTGAAGAACCTAATTATTTTGACCCAATTCTGAAGAGGGTTGCAAACCTGACGGAAGCCCTCTGTTAAGCCCTCAATTAAAAAATGGTTAGAAATTTTAGAAAACATGGACTCTAATGAAAAGCGCATTTCAGTTACAAATGAGAGAGTCAAAAAATTATTAACATGCTATGAAGAAATTTTCTTTGAGAAGAAACAGTCGTCAAGAGAGTCAAACAATTATTAACATGCTATAAAGAAATTCTCTTTGCGAAGAAACAGTCTTTGACCCGTCAGACGACTTTGACTTTATGAAACCCACTCTTTCGGTTCATGTTTTTGTATTAAAATAATATTATAATTTGTTTAATTATCTAAGATTTGAATACACAATTGTCCTCTAAAGTATTGTTTTCTTTAACCCTTGGTCGCAGTTAAACAAAATTTGGATGCATTTATATACGAAATTGTACCCCAACTTACGCGAATTCGACTTACACGATTGCGTTCTGTCACACCTATCGCCTAAATTCGAGGTATATATATATATATATATATATATATATATATATATATATATATATATATATATATATATATATATAAAACATGATACTATATCTATATACATTTTCCTCTTTTATTACACTGAAATTAATAGGAGATTCATCAAATATATTAAACAGATTTTTGATTGTAATGTAATCGAGCGCATTAATATCTAAGTTCCGCAAAAACGAAATGTATAACAAATATTTCTTTATGCATTTTTAGACTATCTCGGTCGAGAAACCGCAGGAGTATCACCCAAATCAAAAACTTCAGAATAGGATCTCATAGAACATTTTAATTTAAGATTTAATTATGATTATAATGTAAGATCTACACTTTCGGATGGGGATGTCGTACAGTCGTATAGCGTCAACTAAAATATGAACGAAATCGAGTTAACCTACATCGAAAAATCAGTGTTATTTCCCTACCCATTAATTTCGTATAATTAGTTTCGTATAACCTGGTAGTGTAAAAAAATATAACAAACTTTTGGTCTATTTCTTTACTAGATGAATTTATCATTGCTTAACATTTTCTTCGTTTAATTAAGTTCGATTAGTAAGATCTACAAATTCAAAATGTATCTCCGTTTGCAGCGGTTTGTTTTACCATGATTTTTTTCCTTTAGTTCCATTAAAACGAAGCAATGGGAACTATTGTAAGGATATTCTTAAATCCATAGAAAAAAAAAAATGAATAACTGTCTGTGAAACCGGCCTTGACGTTCACCTTAGAGGTTTTAAATTATTCCCAGGCAATCAGAGAAGCGTTTTTCTCCATCTGTAATTTAAATCTTCGACTTCGCTTTTGTCCAAAAATTAAAAATCAATTAATAATACGCGCACGCATCCCACATAATTAACGACATAAATCATCGTGACAGATATATTACGTTTCTTTATTTCGAGATTTCGTGAACGATAATCGGAACCGCACCATCGGGATGCCGCCCGATCTCTCGCTCGCTCTATCTCGTCCCGAAAGCGCCGCATTATGCTTATTAGGCTTAACAAGGCAACAGCATCGTGTCGACTGTCAGATGCCGATGATGAAAGAGGCAGTGTGCCGTGGTCCGCTCTGTTTTCATCTCATTTGTCCCCTAATTAATCTACTAGCGTCGTCGCTTCACGTCTTGTTCCTTTTTTTTTGTTTACGTCTTGTTAATTTTCACGTGAAGTAATTTGTTCCGATTGGATCGACTTTCTCACACTCGCTCTCTCTTCTTCTCACTTTTTTTTCATAGTACGTCATCCTGATTGGTGTTTTGTTGCCAAAAATTACAATCGTTAACAACCGTCTAATTGGAACTGAGTTCAATATTAATACTGTTTACGAAGAAAATGTTAAGCAATGACAAATTAGAAACAGACCAAAACCTTGTTACATTTTTTTATAATACTAGGTCGCTTTTTTATACGAAATTAGTAAGTTGGGAAATAACACTGATTTTTCGATCTAGATTAACTCGAATTCGTTCATATTTTAGTTGGCGCCATATCCATCATAGGGGATCATCATAGAGGGCGCTATGCGCACATATCCATCCGAAAGTGTAGATCTTTCCTTATAATACGTAAGCCCAATATGTTCTGTAAGAGACTGTTCTGGAGTTTTTGATTTGGGTGATATTCATCCGATTTCTCGACCGAGATAGTATCGAAATGTATAATAAAAATATTTGCGTTTTTAACGTACTTAGTTATTCATTGTCAAAAAAAATTATCTAGATCTAGATGTTATTCCTCAAACTATAGGCCTTTGATTTCGATGACCTCAACCCATCTTCGGGTCAGTAACTCTATTCCTCTTCGCGAAAAACTCGACGCCACCAGTTTTTACCTCTTCTTCAGTCCTTCAGTCCCATTTTTTCCAAGTGGTAATCCGACGAAGCAAGGTTGTATTATATGGTGTGTAAAGGAAAAGTTCAAAGTCAAATTCGTTAATTTCTGAGATGGTTAGGGGAAGTGCGTGGCCTTGCGTTATCTTGCTGCAGGAGGACTTTTATACGGTTAGCTGAATATTTTTTTGCCCGGAACAATATGTATTCTTTATAATCATAACATCGCCTTTCCATCACGAATCAACGCAAAGTAAATTATTCCTTTCAATTTTAAAAATGAAATTAACATTTCATCAAACACGCAGCATGGCCTTTTCTGACAAAAGTTTAACACACTTCCAGTTGATGCGTGGCTTGAACTGATAATGCGACACCTTATAAGGGATCTTCTATTACAGTTTGGCACCATTCCTATAGTTGACAAAGGACGGTTAATGATAGTGTGGAATATTCCTAGTGTTTGTCCTAAGATCTGCAGCCACATCTGCTCTTAAAACGTCAGCATCGAGAGACCGTAGATGACCTTTTTTCTCCTATCTGAACCAAAGCTGAGCGGTGCTGATTGATAAGGCACCTTCCCCCCTACTTAGCAAATCTCACGAGCAGCGTCAGTCGTAGATCGTAGAAAATAAATCAGTTTATACTTTTTCAAACAATTTTCTTAATGAAGCCTGATCGCATGATTGTTAAAAACACCGTTCATAAATACTTTCGGGTTTATTAAAATAAACGTATTAAAAAAAGTGGTGCTACATAAATCCTCTAGAGAGAGATCATTGGTAAAGCGAAAGAATGGAAGAAATTTGTATACTTGTATACGATTGTGGATTGTTTTTATAGACCTGGCTTTTTACGTAATTCCAAAGAACATAGTCCAATGGTGTCAAATCACATGATGTTGGTGGCCAATTAACATCAACGGTTTCTTGCAACAACTCGTCCAGGAATTTTTTCTCAATAAATCAATTGTTTCATTAGCAGAGTGAGGTGTAGCGTCATCTTGTTGGAACCATATATCCTCCAAATCAACATTATTCAATTCCAGCCTACAAAAATCTAGTTATCATCTCGATATCGAACACAATTCACAGTTACAACTTCACCAGCAACATTCCAAAAGAAATACGACCCATTTACACCTCCTGACCATAATGCACACCAAATAGTGACTTGTTTAAGATGTAACGGTTTCCCATGAATCAATCGTTGATTTCCTCCCACCAAATGCGGCAATTTTATTTATTAACATAGCCACCGATTTCAAAATATGCTTCATCTGAAAAGATGGTGTTTTGAGAAAAATCATCTATTTGTTCTTTTATCCACTTGACAAATATACGACGTTTTGAATGATCCGGTGGCTTTAATTCCTGCCACACTTTCCAACTTCCAACACTTTCACATACCAAATTGATATGCTTTTGTGAACGACCACTACGACTATATATTGCTCTTTTTTTATTTTTCATTGAACCAGTTTCTTGAAATTTTTGAACAATTCGATTGATAGTGCTTTCAGATGGAGGATTGAGCAAATTGTAAATATCACGTAATTTTCTAAAAACATTTTTCACTGAACGTCCATTTTCATAAAATAATATAACAATTTTAACGCGTACCACTCCATTTTTGTAAATGTCATACATTACACTTCTGAAATGAAACTAGACCTAGACAAATTCACAACGCCATCTGTGTTTTATTCATGGATGTAAAAAACCACTCAATTTGAAAAACTCGTTATCATTAATAAGTGAAATTGAATTTATTTTCTCTATGACTTCGATATAAAATGGTAATAATTCCACTGTGAAACCGCACCCAAAGCAGAAAAACAAAAATAAAAGAAAGAAAGAAGAACGAAATCAACATTTTGGTTATGCAAGACGTGATGGCCTCGGTTCCCCCTTTCGCTCGAAAAATTGCCTTTTAAATCTACATTTAAATAATAAAATGAGGAAAAAAAGACAAATTTCTCCGGTCCCTCGGTGGACTGCTTTACAAGTCATCAGGAGATGTCGCGTCGCCGATTTTAAGAAGTTCCCGCGACATTAAGAAGCTCGCTCTGACACGCAGAAGGGCGGCGGATGACAAATGATCACGTTCAGAGGCGGCGCGGCCACTGCTTCCATCTACATCGTCCTACTTTTTTCGTTCGTTGTATGTCGACAACATACCAGAATATAAACAATATTGCAGTTATGTTTCAATTGGGTATATTAATTTCTTAAATAAAGATATTAATTAATTTTTAAATATATAGTTATTAATTAATTATATGGTGCTTCTGGCATGCCATTTCCTTGATGCTTAGTGAAAAATTGACGAATATTTATTACGATGTGTGATGATGTATTATTGTGAGGCAAAAACCACAAATTGTTTTGCTACAAATCTGAAAGTTTTTTTCGAATGCGGTGGCCAGTTGATGTCCCCTAGGCGACTAATCACTTTTTCAGGGAACAAATCGTGAAGAGCTGTTAAAGAATCATTCGTGACGTGGGAAGTTGCTCCATTTTGTTGCGATTGTAACCAATCGAGTTTTACATTTCTGGAGCCACAAAAGTCCGGATCATATGGCAATAACGATCGGAATTAAGAGTTTGAGCGCGGTCATGGTTATCTTCAAAAAACTAGGGGCCTATAATTCGTTCGCTTCATATGGCAGCTCAAACGACAACCTTAGGCGAGTGTAATGGTTTCTGTTGCAGCTTCAGCGGATTGTTGGGAGCCCAATATCGGCAATTTTGTTCTTTGATGTGGAAATTCGATCATTCACCAAACCATATATTAATGGAGCTCCTAAAATGATTTTTCATTGTCCTGCAGAATTCGGCAGATCATCGGGCTTCATTTCTTGCACAATCATAATTTTGTAGGGGTGGAAATGTATATATTTGCGAATAATGCGATGAATCGTGGATCTGTGCAGAGAAGCTGGGCGGGGTCGTAGAGACTGTCGTGGATCGTCTCTAACAGACTGGCGAACTCGGTCAACATTCGTGCTTGTTCTTGATGTCCTCTTGCGCTCAGTTGATTTATCCGGCATTGTTTCCAGTTTCTTCAAACTTGCGCACCCAATGCTTGATTAAATTCGCATTCGCCCATTTCTCTTGGTCGCTAAATTAATACGTGTCCTGTACAGATGGCGAACAATAGTGTAGAAATCGTCGTTTTTATAAAACAATCGCACGCAAAATTCCGTAAAACAATCCATCGCTATTGAACTTAAAAAGCACCATTTGTGTTTGGCGCGTAAAAGTCAAAACAAAAACCAAAAACATTCTGAGACACTCATTATCTTTTATTAAATGTTTGACCAGTTGGAAAGTCTTTGTGTACAATTCCACGGTGATCGATGAAAATAGTTAACACGATTTTGATTTCTGCCCCGATTTAACGTTACATCTAACTTCTCAGATCTCATTGTAGTTTAATTAAATTATATCATACTGTCATTAATTGTGTTCATTACGAAACTTCTTTTTTGAGTCATATCAAGTTTTTTTGAGGAAAAGATCAAACGTTTTTCGAAATTGGAATCATCACTATAAGACTAATACACATTTTTTCATTAAATAAAAAAAAAATCCATTATTTAATAACCAATATCTATACAATTCTAATTTGAGTGGTAAATTTATCTGTTTGAGCAATAGGAACATTTTCTTTAACGGAGACGACGATAAAACTAATGAAAACATTTTCGATCGAAATTTGACCTCGTTTTGTAGGGTCGTAACAGTTGAACATCTCATTAAACTACAGTGTGGGGGATGTTGGAGACCTGACGCCGTCCTAGTCGTCTAAAACCCAATTTTGAGGGAGGTTCTCAGTGCTTGTCGGTTGTCGAAAATGGAAAAGAAAAAAGGAGAAGAACTAATCGGCCACCTTGGAAATAAAAAAGTCGAAGCGTGAAATCGGATTTCAGCTCGCGTCTTCATTATTAACTTTCGCGCGAAATGCTATTTTGTTGTATTCAAATTGTTCTCGGGAGGGATTAAGGCACGACAGCTCGTTCAGGAAAAGAGATTTGTGTAAGATGTGGAATTAAAATTCGTTTTTTCTTACTGACGTTTAATAATGCAAGTCATGTGTCAATGAAATATCAAGAATTTAAATTTAAAATTTCGACTCAAGTGCTTTCTCTTATTATGTTTTTTTTGTAGAATTTAATCCTCGGTCCTTAGTTTCAGTCGATGGCAGCAGCAATTTAAATAAATATTATCTTTCTCGTCGTATTCTCATATTAAAATGCCATCTTTGGACTTTAAAGTGAACTATAATAGTTGACACTCTCTCTGCATTGCTGCAACTTATGTCCAAGGATTAACATTTGAAGCACTGCATTTTTTGCATCTTTTAATTTACCTAACTCAATCTAACTTAAAACAAGGAAATTACTTATGTGGCTTTATAAGAGGATGTTGTATATATATATATATATATATATATATATATATATATATATATATATATATATACATACATATATATGTTACTGTATCTCAAAAGAACTTCAGTCTTTATGATGAAGAATATCAGATATTCTATAAGTTGATTCAACTTGGGGAAACTGTCATTGTTGACTGTTATTTGGTAGCAAGTGTTTCGTATTAATACCTAGAAGAAATAGGTTTATACTAATAATCGTTCAATCAATAATCGTTCATACACAACCAACCTTTGTGACCTATGAAACGATGACCGGTTCATCCGGAGTAAGTTTCTTTGAATTAGCGCATTTTTGGATACAATGCATTTATTTTCATCTGCATCTTAACTAATAACTGTGGATTTAGATGCTTTCTTGGTTCTCGCTAAACTATCAATTCATTGCAAGAAAAAAATCCTTGACGTGTTATTTCGCGAAATTGTGATGTCAACTGGTCACCAACGTCATGTGATCTCATGCCCTTGGATTAATTTTTTTGTATGGCTATGTTAAATATCTGGTTTATGCAGAAATAAACCCCGAATAATTATTAACCCTAAACGAAACATTTAGACCACCTTTGAAAATAAACCAAGCGATATGTGTGAAAGGGTAATTGAAAATTAGGCCTTCAGAATGCATTCCACTAGATCGAAGTCGAGGGGGATATTCATTTTCAAAACATAATGCCATTATTTGTTCTTTAAGATAAAATAAAAATAACTAGATTATCATTTGTAGTTACCATTGTGCCTCATTTTAAAGTTCTAACACTCTTATTGGAAAACCCTTTAAAATATACAAAGCGCAAATTTTTGCTTTATTTCAAATATGTATACCAGGTATTGTACTTTGTTTATTCTCCAGTATATATTTGAAATTATTTCTATTATTAATGCAAAGATACAAATTTTAAAGATAAACAATGCGGAGTGAAACAGCAGAAGAATTCGGAGTTTATATATCAGAAGAATTCGGAGTTTGTGTACCAAACCAATATAAAGGTTGGTATTTATGTATCCCGAATAATAAATAAAAACAAATATTTATTATTGAAAATGGCTTTATTGTTTTTCAAAATGTTCTCCGCAATGATCGATATACTTTTGAATACATTTGAACTAATTTTCATAGCACTTTTTCCATTCCGATTGAGGAATCTCTAAAACATGCATTTTGAACGCATCAGCCGTTTCTCTAGCATCGAAACTCCTGGGTCACATAGTTTATTCTTTACGGACGGGAACAAAAATAAATCATTGGGTGCCCAAACAGGACTGTACGGCGGATGACCCATCAATTCGATGTTTTGAACTCAAATATTGAGTTGTTTGGTTCGATGTGTGAGAGCTCGCGTTGTCACAGTGAAGAACGAGCCTGTGTCGCTTGTTTTTTTTTCTTATTTCTTTAAAGATTTCTGGCACACAAATGGTTGTGTACCATTCAGAATTGACCTAGTGGCACTCTTGCCACATGGCCATTTTTCCCAAAAAGACAGGCGACCATTTGATTTGAAGTGCTCCTTGCGCAAACGAGCCATTTTTGAGCGGTTGTCAATTTATGCGGAATCCAATGCGCACAAATATTTTCCCGACTAAATGTTCATATAAAATTTTATGTATGCTTGTCAAACTAATGCCCAGGGATGCCTCAATCTCACGGTATATCCCATGATGATTTTGCTTTATCAGTTCGTGCACAACATCGATGTTTTCTGGAACAACAATCGATTTTGGTCCACCATCTTTAAGTTCGTCCATGAGCGACCGACAGCCGCGGTTGAATTCACTATTATACAGTATTAGATGGTGCTTCATCGCCAAAAATCGAAGTGAGTTGATCGATGCATTATTGTTGAGATAATCCACGTCGAAAGTCGTAGTAAATCATAGCACGAAAATTCTCACGAGTTAATTCCATTTTTTGACTGAGATGAAACTTTCAAGTCACTAAGCAACATAAATAGCGTCCGTATGACAAAACATTCTTAGTAAGTATACAGTCAATAATAAAGTCAAAAATAAACAAGATAAGACGTGTGAGAAGTGCGAGATACGTTTACAGTTTAATTGAGTTTGAGATATTGAATCAAACGATACTAATAGTTCAACGTTGAATGTCTTTTGCAACAACCTCCACATTTACCGCGTTTCTTGTCTTCTTTCAATATTTTGATGCATTTGAAAGCATATATTTTTGACATACGCTCGTCACTGACGAACATTTTCTATTAATTGTCTATCTTTTGAAAACGATCTTTACAAAATTAATGAACAAATCCTGAAACGCAAAAAATGAAACATTAAAGCAACATTAAATTCCAACATTTACCTTCTTGAAGTAACACCCCTACCCCTTGTGCCCGTACTACGATCCCCGATGACGTCGGCAGATTTCCATTCGAAATTAATGATGTCGGACTCGCAGCAGGAATAAGATTTGCCGCTAATTTCATCCAGATCCGGATAGCGCGACCGACAATCCCTCCATCCCTTCAACCCCCTCACCGACCCCATCCAAATGCCGTTTTGTTTGAATAGGACCCGCGGGGTCGTAGCTGGTGTGGCTTCTGCAGCGATAAGGGCTCAGCTTCATCAATCTTAATATTGCATTCTCGAATTGTTCGGACCGGTGTTGATTTGGTGCGAACGTGTACTTGGAAGCGGGTTCGTAGGGTGTGAGTATGAGTAAATGAGTAAATATAATTAGGACGATCGGTGGTGAGAATGTTCTCAGTGGGTTTCGAGAACTTATGTTTGCATATATGCTTTTTGATGTGGAGATCTTGTATATCTTATGAGCAATGTAAATAAATTTGTAGTTTAAGAAAACGTTCAAGCATTTTAGATAACTTTCTCGAGGTCTCGAGGTTGGATAACTATAGATTGGTTCATCGTTAAAAATAATCACGAATTGATTTTTTTACAGAGCTGGAGTTTAACCAGTCTTTCAAGCGTTTGTTGTTGTACATGACGATCGAGTAAAGCAAACAACTTCTGATATTTTCTGAAAAATGTATAGCATTGTTTCGAGAACATTTTGAGCTGTTATAATAGACATTATTTTGAAAGGTTTATCCCCAATGGAGATACAAAAATACTTCTTAAGAGTGTTTCGACTTATCTAAACGTCATTCTGCTGAATTTCTTCGACGCTTTATAACAGTAGGTAAAATGGATTCATTATTACGTACCAGAGAGAAGGTTGTTCAAACAGTTGGCGGTCAACGCCTTAAATTATGGTTACGGTTTTCTGGGATTTTTATGATGTGATGGTCATAGCGAAGAATTGACAAATTTGGATCTTCATCAGCACTGCCAGCAACACCGACTATATTTTCTGCGGAAAGCACAGTTTTTTGTCTCGTTTTTTTTTTGTTTTAATATCGAGAAACATGAAATGCGTTCGGAATATGTCGATGATTCGGCGAATTTATCACGAAGCTGAAATCAGGAAGTGTTCTATAACTTTGGCGCACAGAACACTGATTTTGATAATAAATTTCGATAATTTGCAGGCGTTGCTTTGATATTAAACATTCTATGATGATTTGCCAGACTATTGAGACACAGATTTACAGATACAGAGCACAAACTCACAGTTTGTTTAACAGCGACCCCTATCGGTTCGGACACACTAAGAAAATCACATCATGATTCATGGGTACGCCTAGGCCAGCCTTCAACATCACAACATCGCAATGTACATGGAAAGAAGGCTTTGCTTTATATTTGATGGGATAGTAGGGGAGCTGTGTATTTCGAGCTACTGAAACCTGGTGAAACGATTACTGGCGATCGATATCGACAACAATTGATGAAATTGAATCAAGCATTGAAGGAAAAATGACCAGAATACGCCGAAAGACACGATAAAGTAATTTTACAACACGATAGTGCTCGGCTCCATGACGCAAAATGCATAAAAACTATTTGGAAAATGTTATATGAGACGTCCACCCCACCCGCCGTATTCATCGGACTTAACTCCTTCGGACTACCACTTATTTCGATCGATGCAGCGCGGACTTTCGCAAAAAAACAAAAGTTCTTTTGGCGCGGCATTCATTCTTTGGTATAAAGATGGGAAAAAGATGGCTAACGATGGCCAATACTTTGATTATTAAAGTAATTTATTCTGTATAGTTCGAAGCTATCTACTAAGAGATCTATGGTTAACATCGTCAAGAATGAAAAACCTCTGGAACAGGTTGACATCCGGAAGAATAATCCTAACATTTACTCTATGACAATCGGCATGTTAATCCAGTTAATCGTTAGATGTCTGGATTTTAGTCTTTCATAATAGGTTTTATAACACCTTGCTCTTTGCTTCGTTCCAAGCTAGTCCTCTAGAATTGAGGATTTCTTTTTCTTGATGGCACCAACTCTCTTTCGGCCTATCTCTTTTACTCTTTTCTTCTCATCCAACCTTCTATTGATTGTCTTTGTACATTCTCGCCAATTGGCTACATCAACCAAGTTGTTCTTTTCCGATTTCTATAGAACCAGTTCTATAGAGTGATTTTTTTTAGTGCATCCGAAATTAGATGCCTTGAAACTATTTATTTTATGTGAAATATCATTCAATCTTATTAATGTTTAAAAACAATTTCGGACAAATGTCCGCCGCGGCTACTTTTGACAAAGAGCACTCTGTCAATCCAATCACTTTTTCAAACAATTGGGGTCTCATGTTCACAATTGTCTGAGTTATGTTGGCTTCCAAGGCGTGAATAGTTACTGGTTTATCGACATAGACCAAATATTTAACATAACCCCAAAGAAAATACTCTAAAGGCGTTAAATCACACGAGCTTGGTGACCAATTAACAGGTCCGTCCGTCCGTTGAAATAATTTTTTCATCGAATTGTTCTCTCAATAAATCGATTTTTGCTTCGGCTGTAATGTATCTCCTCTAGATCAATATCATTCAAATTCGGAATTAAATAATCCACGTAGTCGAATAACAAAGCCCAATTTGCTGCGAATGGCGACAAATTGATAAACTTGTATCTTCTTTAACAGTGCCAGCAACGGCAACAATATTTTCTTCGGAACGCACAGTTTTTTGTCTTATTTTTGTTTTAATATCGAACAGGAGCGAATACATCAGGAAGTCCAATTTCACAAAGTGCTTTACAAGTTTGGCACACATAACTCTGATTTCGATAACAAATTTCGACAATTTGCAAGCGTTGCTCATGTTAAGCGTTCCATGATTATTTGCCAGATTATTGAAACACATATTTACAAACTTGCTCGTAAACTCATAGTTCGTTTGACAGCGACACTTATTGGAAGTTAAGACACACTAAAAAAGTCACCCGTTATATATTGATACAAAAACGGTCCGCTTAGCTTTAACTTGGTATTTGTAAGTATTTCTCGTTTTTTGAAGAACGGTTAAGAGCATTAAATCAATTATTTTCCATAAAATAAGAATCTGGAAAAATTGGCATTACTTTTAAATAGCCGTTTTTCTAACTAATTTTGTTCGTGATAATTATTCTATTCAGAACACTTACGTTGACTAGCACATCCTAATTAAACATCAAACGCTAACAAAAAAAAGAGCGTCAAAGAAAGTAAACGAGACTAGTTTAAAGCTCATTCCACTTCAACACCTAATATTAAGTGCTGTCAATGTTGGAACTAATACGCCACGAAAATAACATTCGATAACACAAAACAAACAGATCATCTTAGCCGGTTGTGGAACGGGAGACGGGGGGGGACACCTTATTAGGAACGGCTCGCTGACATTGGACGAGACGATGACAGCGCCGAGCTGGAACTGTCACCGGAATGATTAATTACCTCGTTTTAATAATAACCACGGCTATCACCTTTATTAAGGGATGGTCGAAGAGTGAGATGCTGCGAGAATGAGAGAGTGAGATATGATGGGAGGCGGGAGGAGGGGGATAGGAGGAGGAATCTCGTCGTTTCGGGAGATAGATTAGTTTGGGAAAAGTTGAAGATCGGTTGAATTTGGATTAAATGAAGGCATTAAAAATAATGAAATTTACGTTAGAGTGGCAGAGTGGGCAAGAGGCGTATTTTGAAAACTTTCATGATGATTTGATTTTTTTAAAACAAATTTAAATTCAAGTTAATATGGAGACGATGGTAGTACATTACTATGATCAAAACGTAAGCTAACTTTATAAGATAAAACACAAAGAATTTATTTATTCATCCAAATTTATTTTATCTCATTCAAAGTGATCTTCGCTCACTGCAATACGCCTTTTCCAATGTTTTTTCCAGTCTTCGATACAGTTTTTATATTCGACTTCTGGTATTTCCTCAAAGCGAGCACTGAACTCTCTTAAATCAGTTCTATGAGCTCAAAACGGCGTCCACGAAGTGGTTTTTTCAATCTGCGGATCATGAAAAGATCACACGGCACCATATCTGGTGATGCAAAACCATAAATTATTTTGAAACGCTTGATATCCGAACGCTTTTTTCGAGAGGGTTCAAGGAAAGGACGTATAACGTCCAAATAATAGTCTTTATAAATTGTTTGACCAGTTGAAAGGAACTCTTTGTGGACAATACCATAATAATCGAAGAAAACAGTTAACATGGTTTTGTTTTTTGACTGGCATTGACGTCCTTTTTTCTACTTTGGTTCATCTTTAGCACGATACTAGCTTGATTGTTGAGCTGTTTCTGAGTCATATGCACCAATGTCCCATCACCAGTGATTCTGCATTTCACAAGCATCTCTTCAGCTACTTCAACACGACGATGTTTTTTTAAATAGAGTGTTTTTTGAAGACAAGAATATATATGAGGCGAGCCTAAATTGTCCTTTAAAATTGATTCAATAGAACTAAATGATCTTCCAGTAATATCTACAATATTTCTAATACATAATGGGCGATTATTCAGTACAAGATCCTTGATTTTGGTAATATTTTCTGCATTGGTTGAGGTGAAGGGTCTCCCTGGACGAAGTTCATCTTCAACTGCTTCTCTACCATCACTGAAGTCCTTGTCTTAGCATTCTTGACATAGCATCGTCGAAATTATTTATTTACATTTTTAATCAATTCTTCTATTGGAACCTTCGGTATGGAACACGAAACTCGAAGAGATTTGTCACTAAACAGCAAATCACTTTTTCAACTTCCCTAGGCCCGTTTCGCTAACCATATTAGCATTATCAGGAGATGATTGAAACATCAGCAGATGATTGAATCATCTCTTGATGATGCTAACATGACTCTTGAAACGTGAGTTGAGAACCTGAAAACAGTGATTTGGTGGTAGAGTAGTGGTAAATCTCTTCGAGTTTACATTTTTAATGCAAATTTCATTAAATTTTTTTTTAGACAAAATGTATTTTTATACTATTAATTCAATAAGATATATTTTTTGCTCTATTTTAGATAATTGATTCGGAAATAATTCAATAATTCAACAATGAAATGATTTATTTTTTACATCAAATAAGCCAAAAATTATCAACATATAAATGCCTTATGCATATTTCACTAGTAACGCGACCACTTCAACTCCACTCTTCTCGTCCTCCTTCTCATCCACCACTGCTCCTTCCGTCTCACCTCCTTAATTAATTTGTTTAAAGGGGAAGCCATTATTTCTCGGAGGAGACGAGCATCTTATCCTCACTGCTAATCTAATATTATAATTGTATTTCGCAAAACGCCTCTTCTTGTTAACAAATAATGGCTCGATCCGCAGCTCCTTCGCAGCCGAGTTCAGGTAGGAGCGTTCCTTCGGGATACATCCGGATACGAGACGCCCGGTACGCTTTGGAGGTAATTAGCGAAAGAAACGGCCCGATTTCTCTACTTTCCTCGGATTAAATCATCGGGCAATGGGGGGAAAGATGAGGATAATTACATCGTCCAGGATTATTGCAGTTCCTTTTTTTATCTCGCTCTTTTTCCCTACCACTTCGACCCCAAGGCGATATCTTAATGCAGAAACGGTGTATTTTTCGTTAATAATGTTTTTTTTTCTTTCTGGGGTTTGATGAAGTTCTGAAAAGTTTCTCTAAACCCTTAAGATACTACGCGATTGGTCGGTCAATTAACCAATTTAATTCCAAAGTTTATTTTATTTAATCATCATTATTATTGGGTTATCATCATTTATCATAGTAGATTCCCTAGACCAGGCTGGATTCGCTCCAGAGAGAGGTACGGGAACAAATATTCAACTTTTGATAAACAATCAAAAAATGCAGAGAAATCAACTATCCTGAATACCTCTATTTCCTTGATTATCGGAAAGCCTTTGACAGCAAAAATTGGGAGAAATTATGACAAATTCTGCAGGAAATATGAGTATCAGTTCATCTGATTGGTTTAGTTTGTCTATACAAATACTACAAAACCCATCTACAAGTCTATACAAAAAAAAACAGAGCAAGGGTGAAAATAGAAAATCGAATATCATAAGAGCTTTGAGTCAATAAAGAAACCAGACAAGGACGCTCTCAATCGCAAATTTTATTCGACATTTATTGTGAATTTGTCATACGTAGAGGTCTCAAGGAGTGGACAGGTGGCGTAAGTATTGGCGGCATTAAAATAACTAACTTAAGATATGCCGATCACTTGCGAGGCTATCTTTACGGGCTAGAAATAATCGTGAAGAAAATGAAAATTTTGAATATCGACCGTCAAAACAACAATATGCTCAATAATCAAATATGTCAGTTTGAAGTAGGGTGCCAATTCGTCTATTTTGGGGATTTAATATCGAAAATAATTTTTAATTTGAAATGGTAAGAAATATAATGAGAAATTTGCAGAAAATCTGGGTGGATAGGGACATAATACAGTACACAAAGAAACGGGTAATTAAAGACCTACTTCTTCCAGTATTACCATATCCAATCGAAACATGAACCGTTAAAAAACAAGACCTCAAGCGCATTGATTATTTTAAACTTACCTGGAGACACGTCCTTCTTGTTCCGTGGACTGCTAGACGAACAAACGCAGAAATTAATGAACCCACAAAGCTATCCCAACTAACGAATACTAAGATTCTAAGTATTTTGACGAATACTAAGATTCTTCGACCACATTGAGCACAGGGGTGGCAATAGTCAAGAAAGTCTGGTGGTACAGGGACGGATGGAGGGTTCTAAATCACGTGGCCCCAAAATATGAAATATGCAACCAAGGAACCCAGAAATAAAGAACGCTGGGGAGAAATAGTAAAGAAAGTATGCGAATAGAATCAATTCTGTAAAGAAGGACACGAAGAAGAGAGAGAAAGATTTTATTGAGTTGATGCATCATTATCCGCGATTTTTTAATCAATATTTATTACCAAAAACGAAATAGAAAAATACAATTGAAACATATATAAATAATTATTTTTGGGCATATCCATTCTCTACTTCAATAACTGTTTTCCATTTGCTTAACACCAGGTCGACTCCACGGAAAGAAAATCGCTGGTACTTGGAGGCAGTTCGCGCTTTGACATACGTCACGAACTTCATAACCGAAATCATAGTAGACTTTGTTCGCATGCCAGTTTTTCAGCGAATGAGAGTAGAAGAGTAATGAGTAAAATGGGTATGTTTGCCGAGACGATGTTGGGTCTCTCACGAATTTGTGAGCGAAATCTGTTCGTGCGATTTTTTGGTGGTGATGAAAAGTTGAATGTGAACAATAATGTGCAATGAAAAAATCATGGGGTTCCCATGGTAAGCAATTTTAAGATCGGTCAGACGACCTTCACCCAAAGAAAAATATGCTTTGCATTTGGTGGCATTGGAAGGGACCCATACACTTTTAGTTTCTTCCACACAACCAAATTATCTACACCAACTTAATTCTATTGACAATTAGAGCGGCTAAAGGCAGAAATTGAAAAAAAAACGGCCAGCATTAGCAAATAGTAAAGGCGTCGTGTTTTCACGATTCACTTTTCAGTCAGGACCAGCAAAAATTGTTTAGCTTCAATTCGGATGTTTTGCCTCATTCGCCTAATTTATCGGACATCGCACCGTGGGACGATAGTCTGACGGTGCGATAGATGATAATCCATTCCACGCCTTTTCAAAATTGTTTAAATGGGAAATTTTTTCAAACGCAAGAAGAGGTGAAAATCAACCTACTAGGCATTAAGGACGAACCACTACGTTAGCAAAAAGTTGTAAATAATAATGATTATTCCATATGCCGTATGAAAATCCGTATGAGCTTTCCGAACAACGTGATATATCCGTAAAATGGAAATTCTTATATTTGAAAAGATAATTTAATTTTGCAATGTCGAGGCATGTTGCATGTAAGCATGTAAAAATACGCCAACAACAACATCGCGAAATACGCATCACCCGAGGCCAAAAGTTTAAAAACACTACAATTCTTTGGGATAAATATTTTTTTATAAGCAACTTGAATTCAATATTTTTCCTATATTAAGCAGATTTTAATAAAATAATTTTAAGTGAAAAAACAAATTTATTTTTAGAAACATAATTTTATATATACAGTCAAGCTCACTTATAACGTACACGCTTAACTATAGAAACATACATATTTTCCTTCTTTTTTAACGAACCTTTGATATATATATATATATATATATATATATATATATATATATATATATATATATATATATATATATATATATATATATATACCTCGCCTAAGGCACTGGACGGGTCACGGGTGGTGGATAGTGGAAGTTCCATTAGATATTAATGGACAGCTGCGAATATCTCAAAATAAGCAGCCCCGAACCAAGGCAAAAATTCCCTCTAACTATGTAAAAATCCTATTGGGTGATTTCAACGCCCAGCTAGGGAAAGAAAAAAAGTACAGGAAAACAGTCGGCAGTTTTCCCGCTCATAAATGGACTAACCATAATGGTAGAAGATTGGTTGAACTATGTTCGCAGTTTAATCTAAAAATAATGTCAACCCATTTTAAGAAGAAAATATCAAAACAAAAGACCTGGAGGTGCCCAAACACGTACATGGGTGAATTTCAAATTGACCATGTTGCCATTTCGTACCCCAATTATAAAGAGATTTTGAATGTTCAAGTCAGGAAAGGAGCAAATATAGACACGGATGACTACTTGACTAGAATCAAACTTAGCTTAAAACCTCGAAAACTTATTCAAAAGAGGCTGCTAATACCAAAGTTTGACCCAACTAAAATAAAACCAGCCCTAACACAAGAGCTTGATAAACAACCTGCACAGAACTGGCAAGAATTGAAACAAAAAATTATTAAAACAGCCTTAAAGTTAGTACTATTACAAAAACGTAGAAAACATTCGTGGTGGGATGAAGTTTGCGAGCAAGCAGTATTAAGCCGAAGTAAAGCATTCAAAGATTGGAACAGTCAAAAAACAGCAATAAACTATAATATTTTTTTGAAAGTAAGAAAAGAAACATCGAAGTTAATTAGACAAACTAAAAGAAAATATGAAAACAATCAACTTAATGAAATAGAAAAAGATTTCCAAAAAATAACACCCGAAACTTTTACAAAACATTTAAAACTAAATTAACATGCTATCAACCGCAAAGTCTTTGCTTCCAAAAGGAAAACGGACAATTAGCTCTAAATAACCAAGACAATTGCAAAGAACTTGCGAAATATTATGAACAAATACTAAACTGTCCTGAGCCCTTAAACAAATTAGCAACACTAAAACCTAAACAAACAAACTCAGATTCATTACCACCGAATGAAGATGAAATAATTAGGCAAATCAAGCGGCTTAAAAATGACAAGGCTTCTGGTGAAGATGGAATCACTGCTGAACTTTTGAAATCCGCTGGTCCAGGTACAATCAAAGAAATAAACAAAATTCTACAAGAAGTTTGGCGAACCGAACGGATTCCGGAAGACTGGAAAGATGCTCTAATCCATCCACTACATAAGAAAGGAGATAGAACGGATGTAAACAACTATAGAGGGATATCTCTTCTCCCAGTTTGTTACAAGATTCTATCTCAATGTCTACTAGACAGAGCACAGGGACAGTTAGAACCTAACATTGGTGAATATCAAGCAGGTTTTCGACCGGGCAGATCCTGCCCTGAACAGATCCTGAATCTGAAGTTGATTCTAAGACATCAAAAACTGTACAATAAAAATCTCGTCTGTACATTTGTGGATTTCAAAAAAGCATATGATTCTATTGACCGCGAATCTTTATTCCGAATCTTGAAAGAACAAGGACTAGACCTGAAAACGCTGGCAATTATTAAAGCAAAGTTAACTAACACAAGGTCAAAAGTTAAATTCATGGGTGAGATCTCAGAGCCCTTCGAAATTAAAACTGGAGTGAGACAAGGGGATGGACTCTCGCCACTCTTATTTAACTGTGTTCTAAAAAAAGTAATACGGGAGTGGCGTGAAAAACAGTCGGCCCTGAATATTGACCAGCCCATTAAACTGAGGAGAACCAACATCAAAATTGATTGTCTGGCATTTGCTGATGATCTAGCAATTTTAGCTCAAGATGTATTAATGGCACAGAAACAGACTGAAATCCTAAAAGAAACAACAGAAAATGTAGGACTCCAAATTTCCTTTGAAAAGACACAATACATGACCTGCAACAGACTAAGAACGCCATTTCTAAAATCAAAATATGGTAACATCAGACGAGTCTCTCAATTCAAATATTTGGATGAAATAATCATGGAAAATGGGTTGGAAAAAGCGGCCAATAAGGGTAGATGTCAAAAAATGGAAACGGCATAGAGACTTACACAAAATATTTACAACAAAAAATGCCTATCTAAAAACACAAAACTGAGACATTACAACACAGTTATTAAGCCAGAATGTCTATATGCTGTAGAAACGCTCATTTTGAATAGAAAGAGGGACATCGAGGACATTGATATATATATATATATATATATATATATATATATATATATATATATATATATATATATATATATATATATATATATATATATATATAAAAGGCTGTTTTAATAATTTTTTGTTTGAATTCTTGCCAGTTCTGTGCTGGTTGATTATCAAGCTCTTCTGTTAGGGCTGGTTTTATTTTCGTTGGGTCAAACTTTGGTATTAGCAGCCTCTTTTGAATAAGTTTTCGAGGTTTTAAGCTAAGTTTGATTCTAGTCAAGTAGTGATCCGTGTCTATATTTTCTCCTTTCCTGACTTGAACATTCAAAATCTCTTTATAATTGGGGTACGAAATGGCAACATGGTCAATTTGAAATTCACCCATGTTTGGGCACCTCCAGGTCTTCTGTTTTGATATTTTCTTCTTAAAATGGGTTGACATTCATAGTTCCGATCTTCTACCATTATGGTGAGTCCATTTATGAGCGGGAAAACTGCCGACTGTTTTCCTGCATTTATATATATATATATATAAATCTGTCAACCCGCATTGGACCAGCGTGACAGATTACGGTCCATACCTTCAACATGGTATTTCAATATGTTTCAATATGGCAGTACAACTTCAAACCGGGCCCTCATTCCCCGGAGGCCAAGGGGCAACTACCTACGGCAGCGGGAAGACCTGCCCCAAGGCAGAGGGTGCTAAGAATCACCGGATTAGATGAGGCTGCCATTCGACTTTTGAACGCTAAATATACGGACTATGAAAACGGAGGCTCGATTGCAAGAACTGTTAATCGAACTTGACAACATACATTGGGATATTATTGGGCTCTGTGAAACACGAAGAGTTAATCAAACTGGAACACGTACTCTACGCTCGACCTACGGAAAATGGCCGATATGGCGGAATTGGATTCCTCATCAATCGAAAGCTGAAGGACAGTATAGTAAAATTTTAAAGTACATCTGACCGACTAGCCCAATGCGTCATTCAGATGAATAAAAAGTTTAGGCTTCAAGTCGTCCAAGCTTATGCACCAACTATAAGCCATAGGGATCACATCTAGGTTGTACAGCAGGCCATAGAAAGGCACAACGAATACACCATGCCACTGTGCTTGGCTTTTATCGACTACGAAAAAGCATTCGACTCCATCTCAAAGCATGCAATAATTGATGCATTGCTTGGCCAAGGGGTAGATAGAACATATCTAAACCTATTAGGATCGATATATGATGGAGCTACAGCCACAATTCACCTTGATGATCTTGAAGTGGGAATTAATGTAGAACGAGGTGTACGGCAGGGTGACGCAATATCGCCTATTCTTTTCTCGGCTGGTCTTGAAGAAGTATTCCGGAAACTGGATTGGGAACAGGATGGTGTAAAGATCAATGGTGCAAACTTAAACCATGTTACATTTGCATATGATATTGTTTTCCTTTCACAAGATCCAGAGGAACTGCAAAGACGCATACAAGAGCTGCAAAGGGCTGGCGAACCATTTGGCTTAAAAATAAACTTGAAAAAGATTATGTTCAATAAATTGTTCAATAAATGTTCAATAAATTCGCTCAGGACGGAAGAATTTCAGTTTTAGGAAGGAATTTGGAGATTGTGGACCCCTTTATATATCTTGAGCAGAGGATTTCAATGGAAGGGGATACCGCCCGGGAAGTGGAATGACTTGTTAAATGTGGTTGGCAGGCATTTGGCAGGCTCAACATAGTGTTTAAGAGCAGACTCCTACTTTGCCTGAAAAGAAATATTTTCGATCAGTGTGTTCTACCCGTTATGACATACGGAAGTGAAACCTGGACACTCACATCGCAATCAATTCAAAAACTTCGGGTAGCACAGAGAGGAATGGAAATATGTATGCTTGGCATTCCAAGACGAGACAGAAAGCCCTGCGCATGGATCAGGGAACAAACGAAAGTGTGTGACATCATTGGAAGACTAAAGCAATTGAAATGGAGATGGGCAGGTCATAATACGAGGCGGGCGATGGGATGAGAGATGGACCAGGGCAATCCTGGGGTGGATACCGCTTGATCACAAACGTCCGCGAAGAAGACCGAAAGCTCGATGGACTGATGACATCGTTAAGTATATAGGACCCGAGTGGCGGAGGAAAACCCAGGATCGTGAAAGTTGGAAGCATGCTGACGAGGCCTTCATCCTGTAGTGGATTGACACGGGCTGATGATGATGATGATGACAAGTAAAAGACTCTTTTTTTTAATTTCACATTGTTTTAAAGAAAACGTTTTTTCATTAGGAATAATACGACACAAACTGATTCTGAATAATGTTATAAACAAAACCAAAAGGGGGTTTGCAAACAGGGATTAATTGATATCATAAATATAATAGTTTATTTTATTTAATCGTCATAATTATTTGGTTATCATCAGTTATTATCATAGATTTCTCTAGAACAGGCTGGATTCGTTCAAGGGGGAGGTATACGGAATCAGATAGTCAACATTCGATAAATAATCGAAAAATCCTGAAAACTCAACCATGGATAATTCGGTTGTATTTATTATTTTTCCTTTCCTTCGGTAAACAATTTATAATTATTTTTGTAGGTATAAATACAGTATATTAACTTGAATAAACTCTAAGCAATATTACCGAATTAGAAAAAGATAATAATTTGGCAATTAAAAGAAGTTTTGGGATGTTTTAAAGGTGATCTTAAACTTTTGGCTCGTAGTGCATAATAATAAAAATATTGGAGTAAAACCTGAGTTCTTAAAGTTTTAGTATCATCATATTCAATCATTTCAACAACATTCAGCATTGTAACGTTCGTGTTTACAATTGACTAGACAAAATAAATAAATGGATCAAGCCTAACCACAAGTCTAAGAAAAAGTAACAACGACCGGTCGGTTATCGATCCGCGACCAAAGAGGCGATCAGGTTTCGGATACGGCCTAACGAAGCGTGCCAAAGCCATTCCGACCTCTGAAAAGAGATTCGTCTAATTTGCCTGAAAACTGAATCGTACAACTGGCGAGTAACCCGAGACCCGTCGCTGTATTAGCTGATTAGTCCCGTACGGGGTCCTTCGGCAGACCGAACAACCCGATACCAGACTTTTTTTATTCGATTGCGTTTTAAATTTGGCGAATAAGACACAGTACGGCATCTTGTTTGGAACGTAGAAACAGGAAAATAAGCTAATATTACAAATTAGTCATAAAGTTTTATCATGAAATGAAATATATTATGATCCAAAAATAAAGTGATTTTTAAAAATTATTGCGCTCTACGTATCCATACAAACATTTGTTATTTAAGTTGGTAGGAGTGTTCTTAATATCTGACAGAAGTATATCATTTCGCGTGCAGTGTTAGAAACTATAACGTCTTTTGTAATTGGTTTTGTTTTAAAATAAATAAACTTATCGAGCAAATAATTTCTATTAATTTTGTATTAAAAAGATGCATTAAAAATGTTATATTAGAAACTATGACAAAAAAAATGTTTGCAAGTTGTGCAAGGGTTTCAGTGCTGGTAGAGAAACATTTGAAGATGAACCTCGTTAAGGATGAATTACTAAAAACTGATATCAAGAAAAATATACTGAGGAATCGTCGATTAAATAATAAATTTCGAAAAACAATTTAGGACTGTCCCGTATGTTTTCTCGTCTAGTTTCGAAAACAATGAATTTTTTTGATAATGACTTTCGGAAATTTCCAAGTAATTTAAGAGCCTCCTTTTATTGCAGCTATTATTAATTTGGCATTATTGGTGTTAAAAATGGTTCTGGTCTATACAATATTCGTTAAAGCTCAAAAAAGGTTCGTCTCGATTGGTGTAAAGAAGTGCTAAAAAAGTATAATCGTGGTGCGTCAATTAAATCAACACAGGTGGCGAATCTTGGGTATACCGGCAAACAAAAAAATATATATCTTGGGCAAACCCGACAAAAGTTGTTCAAAGCAAATCGTCGCCTGTTTTGTGGGATAAATGGGCATGTGGCTACAGTGCTACTAAAGAATCGTAGAACGGTCAATTCTGAATGATACACAACCATTTGTTTGCCATAAGTCTTTGAAGAAATAAGAAAAATCAACAAGCGACGCAGGATCATTCTTCACCATAAAAAGGCGAGTTCTCACAAATCGGACCGAAAAACTCAACATTTAACCGGTTAGTACATCGAATTGATTGGACATCCGCCGTACAATCCTGATTTGGCACCCAATGATTTCTTTTTGTTCCCGTCCGTGAAGAATAACCTCTATCGGAATGGAAAAAGTGCTATGAAAATTGGTTCAAACATATGCAAAAGTGTGTCGATCATCGCGGATAATAAAACCATTTTCAATGATAAATATTTGTTTTTATTGATTATTCCGGATACATAAATAGCAACCCTCGTATCCAATTATTTCTATAGAAATAATTCTAATAATTTCTATAGAAACAAAAAGATCCTGTCACTTCTTCAGAAGGAACCCGGCACCAAACAATGATTTTGTGATTATGTAAATGTAACTTCTGAATTACTTTCGAATTCGAATTATTATTATTGGATCAAATCCTGCTGTTATGTTTAGTCACAAACCCATTAAGGCAGAAGTGCGTTTTGTCGGAAAATATTAAAATATTAAAGTTTTGCCCCAAAGTGGGTGGTTAAACATTATTTTCAAAACATAATGCTATTATTTGTTCTTTAAGATAAAATAAAAATACCGGTATTATCATTTGCAGTTCATTGTGTCTCATTTTAAAATTCCAACACTCATATTGAGTAATCTTTTAAAAGTATAAAAACTCTTAATAATGGTATACTTTAAGTAAAATAAGCGCCCATGCTTGGAATAAGAAATATTTAAATCCAAAGTTGAAGGATCATCATTACGTACTTGACCTAGAAATTAAGATCTAAAGAAAAACCTGGTCATATGCGAAAGTAAATACATAAACGGCAAACAAACGGAGAAACAGAAACAGGGACCACGGCATGCGGTCTATCAGGCAGGATCCTTAATAACGGCTGAATAATGCAAATAAGTACCATCTCGTGCGGCGGTAAATAATGCAAGAACGGTCTCTGCAAATATGAATCGAGCCGGGGGGGATAAGTTAGCCAAACACGACGGCCGCAAAAAGGTGGTAACTGGTTTTCCGCAAGGAAATGGACCGGGACGGCAGCCCGCTGTTGACACAGCGTTACGAATGGATGGCCAGTGGACGGCCACCGACCCATCTTCGCAAATAATAATTTCGGTTAACAAACATTATTCAAATGGGAAACGGCACAACGGCAGGGAATTTAGATTAAGAATTTTCAGTCGGGAAAATGCCTGAAAAATTCCCGATATTTTTATCGTTAGGATATGGAGAAAGTTTTGCAAATATAGTGATAACACAGGGAACAGAGACTTTTTTCTTGTTGTTTTGTGGTAATCGTAAAATATAATTAGTAAACATTTCTACTGTCAATTAGAATAGAAATTAATCTAAGAATACGCTAATTATACCTTTGTCTTTATTTTTTCAAAATAATGCAACACATTTTTCTGTGCAGCAGGAAATGTAACGGCTGTTTCGTGACCATTTACTTTTTATCGGAATGTATGTTACTAAAACAATAATCCATTCCGTTCGTTCTGTGAAAGAACGTACGTCCAATATTCCGTTAGTGGAGTGAGGAGGTGCATAAGATTTTTCACATAGAACCGCAAAGACAGGGCACCGTGATCGATATATATATATATATATATATATATATATATATATATATATATATATATATATATATATATATATATATATATATATATATATATATATATATATATATCCTCAGCTTACTTCTTGATATTTATTTATGAAAAGAGTAATACAATAATACAAACTTAATCTCCCTCACTGTGTATATACTTTTTGAAAAACAACTGGGTGGTTTTGATGTGAATGTTTTTGGCGAGAGATGTGAAGCATCTGTCAATCAGGTGATGCAGGGATCGAAATAGATGAAAATTCGAAGGGGTCAAGTCTGGGAAATTCGCCGGGTCCACAATCTCCCAGTCCAACTCGATAATTGTTTCCAGAGTCATTTTTGCTTCATGTGGTTATATGTGGTTGTCCTGAAGCAAAATGACTTCCCTTCTTCCCTTGCCCAGAGTGGATCAGTCAAACAATTTAATGCAAAAAAGGGTCAAAGAAGGTTTACAGAAACACATTAATAAAACATACCCCATTACCCATTCAAACAATTCCCATTACCAAAGAAATAACTTCAACGATGTTTGTTTGTTTGTGCCTGCATGTTAATAACTGATCAAAATAGTAAGCAAAGTGAACGGCTCTTGCTCCACTAACTATACTATCAACTATCGTTCATTAACGACGATCTACTACCCAAGAACTCTACCCCGAATACCTATTACTTTGTATAAAAAATTATTTATTAATTAGTAAAATGAAAATTTATATTTATTATCACAATGATAAATTACGGTTTTTTGTTCTTATTTTATGTCGTGCTTGTTTGAAGTTTATATTTAATACATGAGGAATTACTTTTTTTTGAACGAAGACTTTGCTATGACAAATTTTCGACATCCTAAAATTAATTGAACGAACTTAAAACTCCCCAATTCCCATCGAGAACACCTGGAGACACGCGCTGCCCTTCTCCCTTCACCTACCCGTCGGAGTTCTCGCTCCACCACCAGCACCACAGAAAAAAACACCGCTTAATCAAACGAAATGTGAGCCACGTACAACCGGCGACTTTTTTAAAGTGCCTGGCTGAAATAACGGTGAATAAATTCATTATTTACACTTAATTCGCTTAAAAAGACAAATGCACCTCGGTATCGAATGTCAACTGTCAAGAGAAGAGTGGGGAGTGAGACGGTGACGACGACGTGCGACACTAACGACCCCTCGCTAACGGCCTGCGACTTCCGTTGCTAAAATATGATTCGTCTAATTATTTTCGCGGAAATAATTATGGGGAATGTACTCGATGAGGTCCGTTGGGGATTTCGTCGGGGCGGGGAAATATTACACGATATTCGAGACGAGAATCCGGCCCTGGAATGGTCTCTGACGGTTCGGATTGACTAATAGATGATCTGGATGAATCTGGATAGATACAAAATGAATAGTTTAAGTATATAGTTTATAGTTTAATAATAATAAGTATATAGTTTAGAAAAAAAACAAAGATGATTTAAGTTTAGTTATTTTATTTTCAACTTAGGAGATAATTCAAAAATATAAAACTTATTCATACGCTACTTCAAACAGTCTGGCCACTCGTCTACCGTCATATGCGAGACTTCCAAAGATATTGAAGCTGCCATTTTCACCGAATCAGCTTTTATGGTCGCGATGTGGCGATGATGTCTAAAGTAGGCCTCCTCTTCTAAAAAGTTCTATACCTAATAGTTCAGCGGAGGTCCAAACTTCCTGAAGGCCAGTCTTTAGCAACAATTGACTCATGCTTTTCAGCAGCTTTCCGCGAGCTATGAGAGTAAACTCCATTTGATCAATTGATTTTCTGTTCAACAGTGAACATATTTTTATCTATGAAAATGATTTACTTTTGCCTTTAGTTCCTTTGCCTTTAGTTCGTATGCCGCTCAAATAACGCCATTGCTGTCATGGCTCTTATGTTACCCAAAGCTGCCATCAATCGCTGTCCTCCAGATCTTGGTCAAACTCCAAGCCTTAGTCATGTTTAAGGATACGCGATATGTTCTTCGGCGGTATTTTCATGTTTCTGGCCATGATTTTGAGGACTATAACAGCGATACGATTCTTTTTGTTATCCCACTCCACTATATATGCTATCAAATATTTTCACATTCAGCTTCTCAGTTGAACTCTTCACTGGAACCGATGCCATATGGTATTTTTGCGAACGTTGATCTCTTGCCATATCACTCATCTTCCAATACTCTTTTAGCAGCTCGCAATTAGATTTATTCTATTTTACCTAGTGCAGCTCTAACTTTCAGTTCTTATTCTTCTTATTCACAATACTCTTTTGGATATTTCATTTTCACAATTTGCATTCTGCTCTTCGGTCTGTTTGTTTGTACCGGGCTTTTTGAGTCAGTATAGAAAGGCATACTGCCCTGTATACAATCATCTTGATTTCTATAAAAATTCCTTTTTTAGATATAAATCTATTTCTTGTTGAGTGGTATATAATGTCTTTCCGTGATCTCTATCTCGTAATCCTCACTGTTCATGATATAGGGCTCCTAAATATTTATATGAGCGGATATTTGTTTTTCAGTTGCATATATTGTATCTTTCCATCATGAATTTTTGAAAGTAGCTTTTATGCTGCAGCTACCAATTTTTTTGTAGTGCTTATCAGTTTATTCTTGTTTTTCATTATTAAGATCACATGTACATATTTAAAAGCAACTGTAAGAGGGATATTTAATGCTTTTGATAATTCTTAAAATATATAAGTTGAATTATCATTGAATAAAGACCTGCACTTCGTTTCTTACACAAAAATCAGTACTTGTGAATCGGTGAAGCTCTGCTCCACATATTCTATTTTTACATATTTCTTCTCATTTAGACATGGTACTACAAATTAAGCTTAATTGAGACTGAAATACCAAAAAGTTTCCTTCGTTTTTTAGGAACTAAATGAACAATGATCAAAATAATGTCGTTCAAATGTCCCCCTCAGCTTCGTCTATTGGAATGCATTCTGGAAACCCAGTTTTCAATAACACTTTCACAAATATCGCGTGGTATATTTTCAATGGTGAGCTGAATGTTTCGTTTAAGGACAATAATTGTTTGGGGTTTATTTTTGTAAACCAGAGATTTAACATAATCCTACAAAAAATAATCGAAGGGTGTGAAATTGCATGATCTTGATAGCTAGTTGACATTACCATTTTGTGAAATAATACGCCTAGGAAACTTGTTTTGAAAAAAAATCAAAGTCAAAATAAAAAAATCGCACATCTTGCCCGACAAAAAATTGTCTGGCAAGATGTGCGATAAGTCACGCCTTCCAATGCTGCAGTTATATAAAATTTATACGCGCGGTTGAATATTATATATTTCTATGCTAGTTGGTACAATGTACTAAACACACTGGAAAACTTTCACAAATTTTCACATATTCACAGGTTTAGAAGCATCTGTATGTCATCGGTGGAAACTAACTTTAGTACCTTATGCTATTTTAAACCGATTCACATATTTTTTCTATAGTAAGTGCTGAATTGAAATATTTGATTAGACCGGCGAAGGAAAAAAACTGATTAAAAAACAAATACTGCATACGATAATGGAAAAATTCACCATCTGCTTCAAATATTTCGTAAATATCCGCTGGATATCTGGAAAACGATCCATTTACCATCCTGGTTTAATTAAATGTAAATATTCTTGTGCTTCTCTCGCTTATCGAAACCAAAAACGTAACGATCCAATATAAGGGCTTTGCATCGCCCGAATTAAAAAGGGGCATTTTTCCACCTTTACGACGCGTCCAGGTGTTGCCCCTCTCCACTCCTCCAAACCAGTAGACAGAGCAGGAAAAGAAGCGCTGGGGGGGGGGGGTGCTGGGAGCTTAATTAGCGCTCAAAGATTTGAAATATGTTTAATATACGTAGTAAACAAAAAAAAAAACGCTGCAATGCACTTGCTTTCAACCGGGGAGGGGATGGCAACAACGCCAAATGGAAAGCAAACCGAGTTAGTCATTTGTCAGCGCTTCTGTTTCACAAGTCGCAGCTGTGAGCCGCTGAAGCTGCCGCATTTTAATCTAGTTAGAGGACGAATTTTTGGAGGCATTTTAAAAAATCATCAGCCTGTCTACATTTGTTGTTTGGGGTGGGTAATAAAAGCGACAGAACGCGGGGTCGAGGAAAAACGTTTATGAGGGGGTAGATTGAAATTGTATGGGAAAAAAGAAAACAAGTGTTGGCGTTTTATGAAGGAGCGGAATTACGTTAAGGAGGTGTTTTATTGTCTGAGTGAATATCCTAATGTTACAGACATTGTTTTTTCTTTTTTATTTATAAAGAGGGAAATTTGCGTAAAACCATAACCTTAAATAAATACTAGTTTAGAGCTTCAAGATATATTTTATATGGTGGATAAAAATAGTCTTGGAAAGTTGTAATAGTGATTTGAATCTTCATAGATTTATTTAGTTTGGTGTTGGTGGAAAACTTACTTTGTTAGCCAGATCTTCGATTTCTAAGAAGTATTAGTAATCAATATATGTTTTAATTTGCTTAGTTTAAATTTAAGTTTCCATTGTATGGGAACCTCATTTGTTTGTTTTACTTTTGGGTATTATTAATTCATAAGTAATGTCTGAATGATTGTGGCGTGTTCATATATATTTTTTTTCCTTTATTTGGGTTTTTCGCCACTATCTAAAACTCAAAAAATATCAAAAATACCTGTTCTTATTTAAAGAAAGAATCACTGGGTAAAAACAAAAAACCAAACGGAGACAAATTTCTCAGTGATTCTTTTTTGTAATAAATTTGCCTAACGAACAAAATTTTAAAGATATAAAAATGTTATAAAAAATGTTTACAAACTTTTAACGTTAACGTTTCGGAGGGTACTCTCCCCCCGTTTTCAAAACTAAACTAAAAAATAAATTATATTAATTTGTAATATATAAAGTAACGAATGAAAATAAATATATTTTTTTGTATATGTCAACGATACTTACATTGAGAGAGAACAAGAGTTAAGAGAACAAAAAAGTGTAACTTCCATTATACGTATTTGAATCTAATTGAAAATATACTTACTATATATATATATATATATATATATATATATATATATATATATATATATATATATATATATATATATATATATATATATATATATATATATATATATAAATATACTTACTGCCTTTTGCCCGGAAATGACTGGGATAGTGGTGGTTGGACACCAGTTCTATGAATGAGCTTTGTAAATTAAGCTGTTCAGCTACGCTAGACTATATACAAAACGCATTCTACGAAACGTCGATGGCGAAACTCAACTGGCAGGTGAGTTCCCCAGATTTATCGCCGAATGAGTATGAATTGGACCTTTTGAGCAACCACCCCGGCCGCCAGCAACTTTAAACTATCTTAAAGCATGTGTACAACATGCCTTGGATACCTTGCTATAAGAAAACATAGATCATTTTAATTCCACTCATATCTTGCAAAGTTTCAGAGTGTTACAATGACCGTGGCGAACTTCTTCTTTTATCAAATGTACGTGGGTTTTTTATCATTATATAATATTTTATCATCATTATGTACACAAAAATTACAAAACTATTCCAATAAATATATGTTTCATAGTATTACATTATTTCTATTCTTCACTACATTATAGGACTATTTATTCAATGATGGGGTGTGCTAGTTTTGTGAAGTCTCAACCTATCACATTTTCAATTCGACGAACATAGTGTAGTTAATAAAAACAGGTTGGTATATGGGGAAAAATTCTTTTTACTTGAATTTCAATATATCATATCGAATCGGTGACAATTTCGGGTAAAAACTGAGAAAATACTGCCACTTTAAACTTCTTATTCCTTTTCCCGAGCGTAGCATCAAAAACACTGGGCTTATAAAACGGTATAAATTCTTCCCCAGATAACGCCAAGTCTGCAATTGATCGACGACAACGCCACCCGAACCGAATTTACATAATCCAACAAAAATCCGCCACTTGAAATCGAGAAGTCAGCACGTTTTCGAGTGGATTCCGTTTGCTTTTTCGATTTCGATATCCTGTCGGGATGCCAAAGTAAATATAACAGTCTGAGGGTAGAGAGTCCGTCTGTATGCCAATTTTATATTTTTATTTTTTTAGACGTGAACATTAAGATAATGCCATTTTTGTGAAAGAACGGTTTCAATTCTATATTAATTAAGAATAACACAGTGTTTTAGAAATCAATACACTCCAAAGATTGTTTGCTCAGATTTCAACTGTTGCAACCTTGTAGGTTCATGGTACCATGTGATGTTAAAGCAGTTGTCTGTCTTCTGAAATTATCAGTATATAACTAATAGGTGTTTAGGTTAGGTTAGGTTCGGTTCGGTAAGAGATGGCATTACTAATACTTGTTGGTATAGATTAATAGAAGTCTACGGAGTTTTGGAGGGTAAACATGCACTATCAAAAGCCAGTTCATTATTAATTATCATTGTGTAAAAAATATAGTTTTTTTTAGCTTTGAATATCTCGAATTATGTACCAGAAAAAGACGTTTTGCGGAAAAGTTTAATATGATTCTTTCATTTGAAGGAAACGGCTGTTCAAATTTACGAACGTCTACATGCACTGGGAACGAGTCGGAAGGAAGGACAAATGAGTTCCATATGTATTGAAGTATAGAGACCTTGAAAGGCGAAAAATTTTGACAACTCAAAGCGTAAAAAATCATGGGTAAACTCAGGCTAACCTTCAACATCACAACCAGTGCGCAATATATGTAGATGGAAAAAAGGCTTTGCTGTGTATGTAGTGGGATAGTAGGGAAGCTGTGTATTACGAACTACTGAAACCTGGTAAAACGATTACTGGCCATCGATACCGACAACAATTGATAAACTTGATCCGAATATTAAAAATACGATAAAGTCATTTTTCAAAATGACAATGCTCGGCTCCATGTTGTAAAATGTGTAAAAAACTATTTGGAAGACATTAAATGGGACGTCCTACACCATCCGTCGTATTCACAGGACTGAGCCCCTTTGGACTACCACTTATTTCGATTGATGTAGCAAGAAGTTTCAGAACAACACTTACATTCTTATGAAGAAGTGAAAATTTGGTTTAATGAATTGTGGGCCTCAAAAAACCAAGAGTTCTTTTGGCGCGGAATCCATTCTTTGACAGAAATGTGGGAAAAAGTAATATCTAACGATGGCCTAATCTTTGATTATTAAGGTAATTTATTTTGTTAGGGAAATCAACGCTCAAATTTTGCGACAAAATCGACATTATTAACTGCAACACCTAAAGATAAGCGTATATTTACCTCAGCTTCGGCCTCATAATTTGATGTCAATTTTGGTCCAGTGAATAATTTCTTACCGTTTGGGAAGACGAAGTAATCGCTGACAGCCAAATCTGGTTAATACGGACCAGGTAGAAAGTACTTCGAGGTATAAGTTAGTAAAATGGTGTTCAGTACCAACAATGCGAGATATTTGTATAGATGCAATAGCGTGGCAAAAAACCACTTTCCTATTGAGCACATGTTGAGCACATTTCAGCTTGAACTACCAACTTGAACTACAACTTGAACACTATTCAATTGATCCAACAGTGCTGCATTCCCATTTCATCAGACGACAATCCTAGGAAGATGACATCGTTTTCAGTTTCTTTGACTCACTTTCACCTGCTTCCTCTTTGAACTACTGCTGCATCTCTGGTATTATAATTCGATTTCGGGTATTTGAAAAATGTATTACAAAGTATGTATTCATTTTGTTAAAAAACTTTTAAGTTTCTAAAAGAACTGTGCTTCTACAGGGTGGTTTAGGAGGAAATGTCAATATTTAAGCTACATATTCAGGGACCGAAAATGAACGTAAAAATTTCTATAAACATGCGTCCTACTCTGTTAGCCTAGGGCCCTAACTGTTATAGAGATACAGGAGTCACCAAAAATTTAAATATTTCAGATTTTTTAATATTACTTTTACAATAAATAGTTAGGCTACGTTTTGTAGTTTTCAAAAATACTACCATGTTCTTTCAAATACTTGTCAGCTCTCTTATGATCAGCTCAGGTTGCTCTGTGAATGGATTCGGGTCTGTTCCTTAAAACCGCTGCTGCATTTACTATCCAGTTGAGTAATGCATCTCTAGTGTCTACTTTAGTTGCATATACTAAAGATTTAACCCATCTCCAAAGACAATAATCCAGAGGATTAAGGTCTGGTGATCTAGCTGGCCAATTGTGCGGACCACCTCGTTCAATGAACCGGTTTGGGAAGTCGTTATTTAAGAAATTTTTCACTCATAAACTGTAGTGAGCAGGGGCTCCATCATGTTGTAAGTACATGTTTTGTCGTACATTAAGTGGAATAGGTTTTGCAAATGATTCTGTGGAAAATTTAGGTAAACTTCTCCTTGAGATGACTGTCGAATATGAATGGATCGATTAATTAATTTTTTAGCATACCATACCACACATTAATACTATGTCGATGTTGAAAATTTAGCCTCCAAACAGACGATTGTGTCATTTGGTAAATATCTGTAATCCGCCTTGTATTTACGCTTGGATCATTTTCAACGATGTCAAGGATTGCTTTTTCTTGTTCAGGATCAAGTTTCATTGGCCGTTCAGATACAATTCCCGCACTTGGAAACATACCAGATTCTCCAGCAGTGATAGAAACTTGTTCAAAAACCCTTCTATCTGGCAGTCTCTTATTCGGGAAACGACGCTGATATTCAGAGACTGCGCGATTTGAGCTTCCGTTACAAATGCCATAAACTAATAATATATCAGCATATTCCCGATGAGAGAATAAAGAAGGCATAATGAAATCAATGAAATGAAATAACTTTAAAACAATTTGTTAATGACAAACTATTTAACTGGTATCAACAATGGTTGTTTAGCAATAAAAAAAGGTAAAAGTACATTTTCTCACTCTTTATTACATTTGCCATCCATAAATATGTTTACCCCTGTATCTCTGTAACAGTTCAGAATAGGACCCATATTGTTATATTAATTTTCGATCCCTGAATATGTAGCTGAAATATTGACATTTCCTCCTGAATCACCCTGAATAGAAGAGGTACACCATACTTACATCACCTTATTACATTAAACTTTTGGTTACCTTAAAAATATCACGATAACACTCGGATAAGGCCAGAAACAATGATGAAAACAGCGTACATCAGTATAACAGTCAATTTCACCAGTTTTCTCGTAAGTTCTTAGATTAATCTCCAAGAAGCAACCGACACAAAGCACCGACTAAATTACTGTTGTCGTTTATAGAAACAATGTGCCGAGAATTTCAACTAATCTAGTCCCTAAGTCCCGATCTAATCCCGTTGCATATATATAAACGGCATTAGCGTAGAAATAGCGACTAATTTCAAGACAGAGTCGCAAGAAAGGTATAATTGGATGTTGCGAAAGCGTATTTAGCAGCTTTTAACGCCGTTCCGAATAGATTCTTATCGTGGGGTTCGATCGCCCTAACCCTATTTTGATTAGACCTTTTCTTGGCCCCATTGTGAAATCTGACATGGTGCTCGTTTTTGGTCATTACATGCCTGCTGTCGGCGATAAATTCTTGTTTGATTGTTCTCCCCGAAACGAACTACATCCAAAATTAACTTATCTGTATTCAAATTAGAGTCATTTTTTGGATAAAATGAAACTCAAATTGCCAGCAAAAATCTTTTAATATATAACATAAAAGATTTTATTAAAACTTTTTTTTGTAAAGGGAAAACTAAGTAAACTCAAGAATCTTATGCCATTTTATAAGAGAAAACAAAAATTTGCATCAATCATATAATGAACTGCAATTTACACGTGGGCTTGATAAAATATTTAAAGAAATTAATATAAAATTAGGATATAAACCCAATTATAAAGTACAGCAGTTTATGGGTAATGCAAAGATAACATAGTCCAAGAGTTGTTTTGGTGCCGGGGTATGAGGAGCTGATTTTTTACGAATTTAATGCCCTAAATTAAATTTTCTTAGATATAACATTTTTGTGAAATATACGTTACACTATTTTAAGTTAAATCCATGGATCAAAAAAAAAGTAAACACGGAATTTTTATTATTATTTTATACAATATAGGGTCCATACTCGTCCTCACAGAGCTCTGGTAGCTGGTCAAACGTTGAGATCGGCATTTCCTCCGAGTGATGTACCGGCCATCTTGCAGAGACTAAATCGGGATAAGTCCATTTGCTACGATTTTTCCGATTGATTCCAATAATATTTACTAGGCAGAAATAACAGTCATAGGGTTCTCTCCAAACCATCGGTATGTCGAATTTTAGACTTTTTCTTTTCTCGGTAGTCCACTGTCGTAAATGTTCTATATAATTTTTATAGACCAGATGCGGTCCCCAGATTTTATCCTGATCAGCAAGCCTAACATCAAAGTATCCAAGATAAACTCTTTTTACAAAATTACTAACAGTTTTTCTGTTTTCTTTTAATGTGTATTCTACATATGTAGCAAAACACATAAGGATTATTTATACAATTTCTTCTATTTGAATTCATTTTATTTATATTCAACAACCCAAATACAACAATCTACAACACGGTATGTTTTTGATTAACTTTATAACAACTCTTTCCTAAACACACATATCACCCGAGGCCAACCTCGATCTACCCTGCATACCTGAACTAACCTCTACTAACTAACCTGAACTAAACTCTAGTTCAACCGTTGAAGGTCACTTCAGTTATCGCAAAATCAATGCTTATACCATCTAGTGGATTTTCCTGGAACTAACTTAACGGCAGACTGACAATAAGGCATATATACGACAACCAATCCTTGTATAATAATTTTAGGACAGCCATACTTGAATGTTAAAAAAAACATTGATAGATAAGTGGATGTATCTAAAACTATAGCAGATAGAGAAAAACTGATTTCGTATTTAGATTTAGCGTCCCAAATATAGCTAAAATTAGTTATAAAAATCCTAGGCACCAATTTTTTTGTCTTGTAGTCTGCGTAATATTGCAAAGAATGAGGTCGGAGATTTCTAAAATAAAATGTAACGATTGTAATGAAAAATATATTGGTCAAACAAGAAAGGCAATTGTGACAATATTCAAATGGTATATGATTCAATTAAAATATAATAGACCAGATAGATCAGCGGTTTCCCGACATGTTTATGAAACTAATCACAATGTCGATTTTAGCAACTTACAGTTACTTAGAGATGTTAAAGATAGATTATTAGATGCGTATGAATGTATCGAAATAGCTAAATGTAAAAATAGTCTAAATAAAAACAAAGGGTCAATCTCAAACGGTTCTGTGTGTGAAAATTGTTTTATTCCTTTTTTAAAAAATGAACTATCACAAAATAATGGACAAATCAATCAATAATTTTTTAATGATCCTCTGTTGATACTAACTTGATTAGCGAAACGCGGGTTGGGCAATTTAAATTTTCCTGTGGCATCAAAGGTTTCAAAATCAAAATTGTCCAAAAGTACATAAACAATTGGATCGAAGCAACACTAAAAAACTCAACGATGTTTTAGATGCGCAAATATATTAAATTGTCATATTAAGGTCACATTCACATTATTTGAGAATAAGGTATCCAAAGGAAGAAGTGATAGATTGAAGTACAAGACATTACTTGTTTATAATTTTCATTATTATATATTTAAAAGATTTCCTGTGCGAATTTTGCTAAACAAATGTAATGCTTATTTTTAAGGGTTGCCTCCAAAACTGCGGCCCAAACTTGCTCCTTGCCCGGAATCGTTTCAAGTCGCATTCCTTTCATCTTCAGTTTAAGGGCTGGGAATAGCCAGAAGTTACATGTAACCAAATTAGGCATGTATATATATGGGGATACTACGAATCGAGTACAATAGTATCTATTTTAGCGAAGAAAGCATCTACATCTTTGGCATTGTCTTCGTTTGCCTTTCTTTCTTGCATCTTCCCTTTTCCCTCCCAAAATCTCGATTAAATTGAGATATATAGTAAATTAAGTAACTCCAGTTAGTTTTTCGATAAGCTTGGCAAGTGTACAATTATTTTAAGAATACTTTTGGATACTCTTTGGAAATTTTCTTTAATTCGATATACATGTGAAGTGGAAGCTGAAGCACAATCTCAATTCTGCAAAGAAAAGTGGTTTAAAAAGTACAATGAAAAAGAGACAGATCTCGGATAGCAGACACTTTTATTATTGTGGATTTTAAGATCTTGTTTGCAGTTGTTAAAACTTACCCTTTAATCAATATTCGCAACTTATTCAGTGTACTCAGTATTCAATAACAAACACCAGAGGTACAAAAATAATGAATGAGTAAGGACATGAAATAATAACATAAAGAAAGAAATCGACGAAATGTAATATAAAAAAAAAAATCTGAATGATTTTAAATAATTTTTAAAGTTAGGTTTTGTACCGACGCTGGATTAAAATTCCAGATTTTTTTTCTCTTCTTGTATCGAACACCGGAAAGATCGAGATGGAGCACAGCCGATAGTGTCTTGTCCATGTGTCGGATTATGGCCTTAATGAGAAGAAGATGGAAACGAAGAAAAAGGAGAAGAGCAGCTTTACGATCGGCGTCCCAAAGAAATCGATTAGGATGCGGTACTATCTCCGTCTCGAGATATTTTAATTCCAATCGTTATAATACGATTTAATTCATTATATATATATATATATATATATATATATATATATATATATATATATATATATATAATATATATATATATATATATATATATATATATATATATATATATATATATATATATATATATATATATATATATATATATATTATATATATATATATATATATATATATATATATATATATATATATATATATATATATAATATATATATATATATATATATATATATATATATATAATATATATATATATATATATATATATATATATATATATATATATATATATATATATATATATATATATATAATACTACTATGATTAAAAAGCAAGGTGCTTTTGTTTGCGCTTAATGGGTTTTTTTTAAAGCAAAACTGGTAGACGTTTCCTATCATTTAGGTATATAAACTAGAAATTATAGCGCGTTTAGTATTTGTTTAAAACTTTTGTGACATTTTTTAAGATAAATAAAAATTCCTTAACAAAAGAAACTCTATTAAACTTTGTCTAATAAATTAGACGTATGATGCAATAAAAATGTTAAGAAAATGAAGAATGAAAGAAATGTTTACAAGTGGTTCAAGGACTTCATAAAGACATGTTCATAAAGACTCGTTCATAAAGACATGAAGACCTTCCAGTTCAACCAACGAAGAAAACATTATGAAAATCAAGGATATACTGAGTAATCATTATAGATATTGCAAAGACATTGTAGATATCACTGCGGCAAGACAATTCATAGTTTTTGCATCACGATAACGCACAATCTCACACCGCAATAATTATTCGTCACTTTTTCGCTAAAAACCAAACAAATACGTTTCCACAAACACCATATTCAGCAGATATAGCACTATGCGATTTTTTTCTGCTTCCTCGAAACCACTTCGAGGATGCCGTTTTGACTTCATAGAAACTATCCAAGAGAGTTTTCTGGTTGCTTTGAAGGAAAGTCAAGTTAACTGTTTCAAAGACTGGAAAAAAATGTTGGAATAAGTTTATTGTAGCGAAAGAGTGGAGGGAGACAGATTACAGGGAGACAGAACAAATTTGGAGGAATAAAAACATGTTTTGTGTTTTCTTTATAAGGTCACATTATGGGGATATCAAATCACATTATTACACTTCTCGGCGCGCGTTTCGCTAACCATGTCAGCATCATCAGGAAATGATTCAATCAGTAGATTGAGTTTAGTCTTTCGCACTGAACGTTCCAATAGAAGAATTGATAGATTATAAAGATTATGGAAACGGAGTACAGCTCCATGTAAAAAATAAAGACCTTGGTATTTCTAGGGGACGACAAGGCCCTTGATGGATTGTCAAATCACACAAAAGATGAAGCATATACATATATATTCATTCATTTATTATACAGAGCCTTAATATAACGCAGAAAAACGCATGTCGTAGATTTTTTATGGAAATTTTTGTTGATGAAACGAAAATTATTTCTTTTAAATAATCAAATATATTTAAGAGGTGCTTTTAAAATATTTTTTGTTGATTAGAAAGCATAGAAACTAATAAAAAAAATTTCACGTTGTTTTATTAAATATTTTTAAATAATTCAACATAAATAATGAAAGTTCCTAAATTTAAATAAATTACTAGTCATGTGGATAACAGTATTAAATGAAGGCTTTGTATATAGTCACTAAGGATGCAATATAGACTTACCTAAAAAATATTTTTCAAAAAGTATCTACTTATCAACTTAATCTTATCATTAATAATCCATTTTCAGAGATTTGCTAGTCTTTTTATAACAATCCTGAACACACCTTTAAACTCGAAGTTTAACCACAACCCCATCCGCATCATCCACCCTAAATTAAAAATAATCCTCTTTTCTTTCACGCGGATACAACCGAAAACAGAGAGTTTCTGTTAATCTACATCAAATTGGGAGCTTTGCGCTCCAGTATCGTCATCGTCTGGGCCTCGCTAAGATCAAATAACTCGACAATCAAAAGCCGTAGCCGGGGCAAAAGCCCACCTGTAAACAATACCGACGAAATTCGTTACACACTCGAGACGAGGGGGGCCAGTGCCCCCTCTCTCGTTGTCCATATAAGTCCTGGATCTAGCGTTAATTAAAATTTTCCAGAGAGCCGTGCCGTTTCTGGAATAAAGAGCGGGCGCCTCGGCGCGTCGCGGCGCTCCACGTTTTTCTTTGTCGGTTGATGGGGGATTGATGATATTTAATACTTTCGGGGGCGCTTGGCAACCGATGGGAAAATGTCGGTTTGCCGGAGACGGTCTGGATTTGTGGTCTGGAATCGGCAGAGAATAAAATATAGGTACGAAAACAATATCCGGATTAGGTTGGGAAAGTGTCAACGAGATTTGATAATGAGGAAAATGCCTCAAGTAGTAAGGACATACGAAAACTTATTGTTATGTTCACCCATTTGAATTATTTATTTTGGTTTGGTACTGTTGAAGAAGATGAAGTCTACGGAAATTTATTTCAGAATATTTTGCCACTATTTACTGTTTATCTTTTCAACTTCATTATTTGTACATTGAATTTTTTTAAATTCATTTCTAAAAAATATCCATGTATTAGGTATAGATTTCGGTGTATGAGGTTTGTAAATGAAGTAATGAGAGAGGTGGCATAGCGTTATATTTGGCAACACGGTTGATATCCCCTATGGGGGGAGACCGGCCAACATTTAATTCGTCTTCTAGTTCGAGTTCCAGCTCCCTCGCGTCACTTGGTGGTTAGCAGTATTTTTTTCATCAGTCGGATTTTTCTAGAGCGTTCTGAAAAAGAGTCACAACAATTTCGAGCAACGATGCGCTTTCAAATTTTAAACATTCATTTTCAGACTTTCGTATTCAAGTAGTAGGACCTTTATACTTAATCCAAACATTTATTCCCAAACATTTATATATATATGTATATATAAATTGAGTTGCAGCTCAGGGTGGTGTTCTCGGACCTATGTTATATATTCTGTAAACGGCTGACTTCCCCTCAGCATTCACAGATGACACTGTTATAAATTTATAGATCTTAGCTTATAGATAGAATAGATTTATAAATAGAATACTTAATCATATATAGATCTACAAGAAGCTTTAAGTAAATATGTTCTTGGTTGAAAATATGGTGCATTAAAGTCAAATGTAATCATGTAACATTTAGGACAAACCGTGACACATGTCCGTCGGGGTAACTTAATAAAGATGCATTAGATCGTCGACAGGGCAGAACACATATTTTTAACAATCGTAAGCAACTTGGCGTCACACTCAGTCAACTGACTGTTGGGGAGAAGATCCCCATTATCTACTGAAAACAAACTTTCAGTTTACAAGGTTGTTCTTAAACCCAACCCATCTGAACCTCTACGTCTAATCTTGACGACTTTGACAAAAATTTGTTCTTCTTAATACTAGGTTCTTCAAATATAAGAAGCATATCGTGATATTCGCGCACATAATATATTTTTGGCTTTAAATGGAATTACGTTCGTGGCTGATGTAGGGCATGATTTTTATTTAATTGGTATGTTTATTCTTTGAAGAGTCACGACGGTTCGCCAAAATATCATTTGGCATTTTCAAGTGTTGTACGGCTTCGAGTGAAGAGTCCAACTGATGTGCACGGGTTGTTGCGCTGGCTCTTATTGGCGGCCGGCGATTGCGCAGATTGTGTTGGGGTAGTTCTGAACAACGCGGCTCAGTCCACTCTGCGGTTTGTTATCGCAGTTGATGATCATAGCGGTAAACCCAAGTCTCATCCATAGTTAAAAAACGACGATTAAAATCTATTTTATCCTTTAGAAAAAATCTAAATTTTTGTTAGAAACTTTTACATGAAGTTGTTTTTGATCAAAATTTCGTCATCATCTTGCAAATAACTTTCTCAAGCCCAATTCCTTTTTCAAAATATGAATCACCTGTTCAGTTGAGATGGCCATGGCCTTAGTAATTTCACTCAAAGTCAATTGTCTGTCATCCATATCCATATCATGTATAGAATTTGTTATTTGTTCAGTCGTTGTACTTATTGGACGTCCAGAACGAGGATCATCATCCAGGCTTATATGTCGACGTTGAAACTCACCTGCCCACTTACAAACCATTGTTTTTTGAAGGAGCAGACTCCGCTAAAATATTTTTCATTTCACTATGAATTTCCATTGCCTTTAAACCTTTTTTTACAAAGAATTTAATCAGTGCATAATATTGACAGATCGTGTTTAAACTTCACATATGTTCATATGATAGATGAAACTCGAAAATGTAGTAGATTATATAGTTCTTTTACTGCTCTATAAGCGTCGCTCCGCAAACATTCCTATATATATATATATATATATATATATATATATATATATATATATATATATATATATATATATATATATATATATTTTAAGAAGTCAAAACATAAACAATGTAGCAGTCGGAATATTTTCTTTTGCCCAGAAAAACATCAATTTTACTACAAATCGACTAGAAAATTTAAACGGTAGAGGCAGACCCATACAGCCCCCTCTTTCTCCCCACCGCCCATTTTAATTAACAAAACAAGCTAATTTAATCGGCGAAGGTGGGGGAGCGGGATGAGGGGAAGAAGGGGCGCAGTCTCTTAGCGCGCCAGTATTAATTTTCCATGAAACTCCGGATGCTTATTCCGGCGGAAAATCTTGCGAGGAATCCGCGAGGCCCCGAAATGCAAGAAATTAATATTAAATCCTAATAACGGAGAAGTGATTAATATCACTAGACAGTGGTAATTATTGTTTAATCGCTTTCGCTGGCTGTTGATTGACTGTTGATCGGCCTGGGGCCATTATTAAATTTGCAAATTTTACGGGTTTGACGAGTCTGGTAGTTTTAGCAAGAATTTCAATATGATGAATTTAAGGCACTACTGAAAGACTTTAAATAGATGAATATATGCACTTTGAGGATATGTGATTCACGCTATACAGGGAAAATACTTTACTTTATGTAAAGGAAATAACTTTCGTAAATTTAATCACCGATTCTTCACATCATTTGAAGGAAAAAAGTTCTGTATAATAAAGGTCAAAAATCTAAAACGTGTTAGGGGAAACTTGTTAAAATGGTACTTGGCTTGTACAGACTTAAATGGTAGACATTTTGAACATTTAATTTAATAAATCAATTAATTATGTGTTCCTTAATGTGACGTAAATTATTTTAAATCAATTATGGTGTGAAAAATTAGTGCTAGTAATTTCAACTGTGACATTAAATTGTAAGTTTTCCTTTTTTGGTGACAAATCAAACCAAACTTATGCTGAAACGTATGGAATAAATGGTTAAGGAATATTTAAGGATTTTTTTTGTTCAAAATGACCTAAATAATGGTTGGTTAAATAAATGAAAATTATTTCTGTTCACTCAGTATAATGCTCTATATAGAAATATGAAGTCTACCGTTGCAACGGTAGACTTTTTGTTGATAGAGTTTTTGTTGATGAAAGCTGTTCTATTCAGTCTATTTTCTTCTAATCACCAAAACAATATTTAGTTTCATTACTGAAGCAAATACAGTTTCATTCCGGCTCTTATTCGATTCTAGTTCGGCGTTATTCTTTTGAACGAGTTTTGTAAGAGAAATCACCCAATTAGGACGTTGATGCTAATATTCCATTCGAACTGAATGTTGATTAACAATCATACGACAAAATCATACTCTTATATATTTTAAGTCTGATTTTCAAACCATCTTATATATGTTCTCATAAAGGTTGATGTAGTCCAATCACCTCGCTATTTTGCGAAAACTTAAACCAGCTTCTCACACCAATAGCTCGTCTCTTTTCATATTCGGATAATTATCTGAAACAACGTAGAAATACGAAGTATAATAACTGATAACATGAAATAATGGAAAACAAGCCGAAAAGTGGGAGAGCGATGCAAACAAATGCATTAGTGGCAAAACACAATTTTAATAACAGTTAAACTGGAACTATGCCGGACCCAACGCAAAACAAATAAATGACAGAGGAAACTCCAGCATGCAAGATTGGATATCATAGATTGGTTATAGAACGATAGGACGACCTCAAACAAGATGGGTGATGTCATGGGCCAAAAAAATCGGATCACTGACAAAAATAACAGATGCATCTGTTGTTTTGCCGCAAATGGGTCGCAACTTGGCTCGCAAATGTTTAGAGAAGAAGAAGAAGAATACTACAAATTAAGAAAACATACTATTAGCACTTATTTGTAATTAATGACAGCTAAGCGAAAATCCCTTTTATTTGTCTGTAAAAAATTGCAGATTTAGGGGCAATAATTACCACTCTTTTTTTAGAGTGTCAGTGTGGTACGAATAAGAAACAATGAAGATAGTTTCAAATAAACTTGATCTCATATTCTCAACTATTTATACTCATCTCATCACTTCAATCCAATTAGAAACAAACCTCCCTGATAATAAAAAAATAGGGGCTCCAGGTGCGACCACTTCAAAGTAAATGATAAATCTTACTTTCTCAAACCCCCCGCCCTCTCGTGGTAATAAAAACCGAAGCTAACCGCGTTTCTTAATTTCGATTTCTTTTCCATTTTGGTTTCGTAGCGGCGGCGGCGTCGGAGGCGGCGAAGCCGTTGGCATCACCGCATAAAATAATACCTAATGTAATAGAAAGCCTTACTTAATTTTTTAATGGGCAGATGCTTTTAGAGACGTTCTGACTGGCGATGAATATTTAAGGGCGAGAGGAATGGTGGTGGAAAACGCCAAACGAGAATGGAACGGGGGGTTTGGGGAGAGATGCCAGCAATGGACGTATAACTTCCATTTGGATTATGCCAGAGCCTCAGGTGGACTCGGTAGGGAAGATGACTTCGACGACGGAATAAAGCAAATGATATAAGGACTTTGTAAGTTGAGGGGAGGATGAGTAGTGTCTGGGGAAAACAAGAAAAAATTGTAATATTGTCAACCACATATTAGATTATTTGTCATACGGTACAGCACATGTACGAAAATAAAGAAAATAAAAAAAAACATACAACAATATAATGTATCATTGGCGATTGAATAATAAAATAGAAAGGCAGTTTGAACACTAATTAAAAACAGTATTTCCTTTTAGCCGAAGAAACGTAATATACTCTTTCTTCTCGTAACTTGTTTCGCCACTGGTCGCTGTTTTCTGCTGCTATCATAACTTTTGTAATTATCAAAACTGAGTGAGGGTCTTAAGTAATAGTATAACAATGTATCTCTTCGGGAGTCATCTATTTATTTTATCGCCGAGTTGTTTCTGAATGCAAATTTGCTCTATAGCATCCCCCTGAATAACGCAACACAAAATATTATATAGTTCAACTAAATATCCTCGAAAGTCGTGAAGGTCGCATCCATCGATAATATGGACGGGTGTTTGATCTACACTTCCACATTTACAGTTAAGAGTCTTATGTAGGCTGCACTTATACATATCTTGCAAATCCGGTTTGATTGATTCTGATGCAATTAAGGATATGCTTTTTTTGTAATTGGACTTCATCACCTTTTTCCGTAGGATAGGAATGAAATGCAATCCGCTCTCCACTTGTCTTTTGTGCTGATATTCCTTTTAAGAAGCTTGGTGGTGACTCTGGATAATGTTCTTAAATATCAAATATACCAATATTTGAGCCATTCACGTTTCGCTTTTCCTTTTCATCTTAGGCAAGGTGGAATTATGATAGTGAGTATCGGAAGTCGGCTGTACTGTAAGTCAGAGTACCGGATCTACATTATCTGATTCAGTTGAGCATTAACTTTATTTACACGATAAAGGGCTATTTTCAAGCAACAAATGGTTCTCTTTGCTTTCTCTGCCATTCCAAAAGGTTCTGGACTAACTTGCACCTGGTCTTCTATTTTTGTTCAACCTCTATGAAATAATGCCTAATGATTAACATATGATTAAAGTTAACCCAACAGATTTTAGGATTTTTATTATGTTTAATATCTTCTGAATACAATATAACTTTCAATTCTCAGTTATCCTTTTTGTTGTTAAAGTAGAAGAAACAATTCTCTTTTTTAGTAGGGTGAAGATGTAATATCCTTCCCCTAATACTATCTTCCAGGGGCCATTAAATGTATTATCACATCCAGGAGCACTCCCATCCTAGTTACCAAAACCATATCGTATTAGAAATGACCAATGTTTGTAATGTCATGCAATATAATAATATATTACATGATTGCAGACTGAAAGTACCCGATTATGTTGACATTATAAACATAGACGCTGCCCAGTGCATTGCACATGATGTTTTGGGTATGAAAAAGCTTTCCCCTCGATGGGTGTCTGGTTTGTTAACAGTCGACAAAACACGCATTTGACTCACTTCTCTAAGACTTATTTAAATACGATTCTGCTGAGTATCGTCGAAGTTTTATAAGATTAGATGAAAATTTACTCTACTAATGAATATCGTCGAAGTTTTATAAGAGTAAATGAAAATTTAATTTCAGCTATGGGAATATTTTTCACGATTTCACCATATTATATTCACACTATTCACTAGCTTCGGTATGCCAAAGCTAAAGCGAATATAACTTATTGCCAGAAATGGAAGATCTAGTGAGACATTAGCGATTACATTATGGATTAAGACAAATTTATAAACATTGACGCATTAAGATCGCTTTTTTCTCAAACATCTTTGGCAGAATTTCAATCATAAAGTATCATCACCATCCGAATAGACTTTGTTTCTTATCGAAAGTACTTCCAAATCCGTCATTTTTTTATTTTCTCTCGCTCCGAAATCGATCAACAACAGACTATGACAAATTAAAAATGCGTTTTCGAACTGGCAATTAAAGATGGAGCGGCGGCCAGAGCCTTTGACGCCGCCGAAGAAATATTAAAAACACACACAACCGGCCGAAGGTAATTATCTAGATAAAATAAGACCATTCTCTTGGTCTTCGATTTACAACAATCGGTATTCAATCGAGCATCGTGCTACCGTGCCGTCAGATTCCTATCGGCGCAATGTTACGTTCAAATTGTCTCTATGACTAATCAAAAACTCGATGAGAAGCGAGTTACAGTGGACCAGTTCGTTGGCGCACATCTCCTTTTAATAAACCTTTTACCACTCTCTCATTTCAACCATTTTTGTTGTTTAATTTTTTTAGTTTATTCAGCAATTATTTTATGAATTTTTGGAACATTATTCAGTTGGAAGGAGCATTAATTAGAGAATACGGATTGCGCTTTGTCTCTACATTGCAAGTCATATCGTAAGCAAAATAGAACCTTCAAGACTGGATGTTTGAAGTTATATATAGTGATTTGAAGTTATATTCTTTTCTTTTCTCGGCCTGTCTTGAAGAAGTATTCCGTAATTTGGATTGGAAACAGGATGGTGTAAAGATCAATGACACTTAACCCAGATGAGCTGCAAAGACGCATATAAGAGATGTAAAGGGCTGGCGAACCATTTGGCTTAAAAATAAACCTAAAAAGAGTCAGGTTATGTTCAATAAATTTGCTGAGCACAGAAGAATTTCAGTTTTAGGAAGGGATTTGTAGATTGTGGACTACTTTATATATCTTGGGCTTGAGAGGATTTCAATGGAGGGGGATACCGCCCAAGAGGTGGAACGGCGTGTTAAATGTGGCTGGCAAGCATTTGGCAGTCTTTAACTTAACATAGTGTTTAAGAGCAAACTCCCACTTTGCGTTCTGCCAGTTATGACATATGGAAGTGAAACCTGGGAATACTTCGGGTAGCACAAAAATCTTCGGGTAACACAAAAATCTTCGGGTAGCACAGATGGGAATGGAAAGATGCATGCTTGGCATTACAAGATGAGACAGAAACCTCTGCACTTGGATCACGGACCAAACGAAAGTGTTACATCATTGGTGTGACATCATTGGAAGAGGAAAGCAATTGAAATGGAGATAGGCACGTCATATAGCGAGGCGATGGGACGACAGATGGACCAAGACTCTCCTGGAGTGGATACCGCTTGATCGCAAACGTCTGCGAAGAAGTGGAAAACACGATGGACTGATGACGTCGTCAAGTATATTAGACCCGAGTGGCAAAGAAAAGCCCAGGACCGTGAAAGTTGGAAACATGCTGAAGAGGCCTTCATCCTGCAGTGGATCGACACGAGCTGATGATGATGGTGTTGGTGATCATATAAAATGAACATTTTAAGCAAATATGTGTAAAAGTATATTTGGTAAATAATAATTGGTTATTATTTAACCAACTAATGAACATTGTTAAAACTTTTTTTTTAAATTATGAATCACGACATTTATCAGTCAAAATCGATATGACAATCTCGTATTTTGACTAATTCAGATAATCCCCTGTATAATTAGTTTTATTTCAAAATGGCGATAAAAGTTATTAGATTCATATAAAACCAAAAATGCATTATGTACGGGAATATCACGATATGCGTATTTACAGAGAAGCTCCTATTAAGAAGAACGTACGTAGTTTTGCTGCTGTCGACCAGATTAGAAACATACCAGGACTTCTTCAACGTGTTCGGGAAAATTTACTAAAATGGTGTCAGGCTTACATAACTATAATGGTGGACATTTTGGACATTTAATTTCATAAAACAGTTATTCATGTGTTTCTTAATGTTACGTGAATCGTTTAAAACGTGCTATGGTGTGCACATTTTGTGCTAGTAATTTCACCTTTGACATTAAACGATACTAATGTGTAGTTTACCTTTTTTTTGTAATAAAACAAAACAAATTATATAACAAACCAAACAAAAAACTGAATTCCATTCGACCTGAAATATTCGGAATCGCGGAATTTTGGATACCTTTTTTAAGAATACATTTTATTCAAAATGATATAGAGAATCGATGGTTAAATTTAGGAAAATTATTTCCCTTGCACCCAATATAAGTTAAATATTAAGGGTACCTATAAATAATATATTTCTTTTCAAATTTTAAACATATTGCCATTTAACGACAATAATTTAAATTTATTTTACATAACCTATCTTTAATTAAATACATTTATATTTAGTGTGCGTATTGTTAACTTAAAAAAAAAATGGTTGAACCCTATAAGAATTGAATAGCAAAGTGTGGATAAGTTTCATATTAAACATTTGATGCTTTATGAGTTTCGAGAGCATAGATAGCATGATGTTTATCCTGATGTCTTGGATAGCAGAACATGTCAGTGTTAGTTTACACAAATTAAGAACGGTGATTTTAATCTTTTCGACGGTATAAAATCTGAAAGACCTCTTGAGTTTCATAAGGATCTGTTGTTGGCTGAAACTGAAGCAGATCTCGAACCAACTATCCAGTATTAGTCAGAAAGTTTAAAACTTTATGATTCACAATACAATGGTGTTTAAAACAACTGAACAAAGTGCAATGAGAAGGATTGTGGGTGCTAAACCAACTTTTGGTTGGAAAGAAAGTTCCCCGTGTAGCCATCTGCAGTGCACTTTTGTCCAGGTTATGCAGAGATCTTTTTCTTCAACAAATTGTTACTGGAGATGAAAAGAGGATTCTATACAGCAATCCATGTAAGAAAAAATAATGATTAACACCAGAACAACCACCTTTGTCCAATCTAAAACCGGGTTTCCAAAATCACTTTAAGAAAACGTTACAGTCAATATGGTTAGATTTTACACAAATTCTTTATGAGGTTTTGAATCCTAATGAATCTATAAGTGCTGAATATTATTATCTTCAGCTTAATAGATAAACATGGTTTTAATTCAAAAATGTCCAAAACTGATTAATCGAAACGATGTTATTCTATTTAAGTCAAAATTTCTAGTTCGGTATTGCGGGAACCAGTTTTTACAAATAGTGTACACGTACAAGTACGAAACGGCATTATCATTCAAAGCCGCATAAATTATGTCTTGATTTTCTGCAGCTTTTTTTCAATTGAACAGAGAAATTAAGGCGGTGCCATAGATTTGCTTTTTGAACGACATCGCGTATACAACTGATTTTTTAGGTTATATTCACAGTAGGCTTCTCTATTATATTTCAGCTTGTTTTAAGCTGAAAGATGGAGCTTTAATATGGCGGGAAAAAATTATTCTACTATTAAGTTGAAGATATAATATTTTAAATTTAACTGAGATAGCCGATACTTGATGGAAATTAATTTTAAATAAATAAGCAAATATTAACATCTACAAATTTCCACTATATCTAAAATTATATGTACAACAATTCTTTCGACACCCAGAGCCTTTTTCATCAGTCATCTATATATATATATATATATATATATATATATATATATATATATATATATATATATATATATATATATATATATATATATATATATATATATATATATATATATATGCCGTAAAATCTTACTAATACAAGAAAAATTGGGAAAAAGCTATAGAAAACCGTGAAGGATATTTCGAATTTCAAATTAATTCCTTGTAATAAATGCATTTATAAAGTCTAGCAACTAATAATTCAATAACCAATCAATGTTAACTTGGTTGTAAATCCCCAACAGAAATTATCTTGCCGTTAGCGTCGATATTCTTTTTTTTTCTCGACATTCTGCAATTCACTTTGACATAAGGCTACCGTACAGTCAGATTTCTATCGACACGTTACATTTAAATTGTGTCTATGACTAATCAAAAACACGATGAGAATCGAAGAACAATGGACCAGTCCGTTAACGTCGAAACAAGTCGAATCACGATCGCGAAGATTTGCCAGACCGACCGATTCCTTTTCCAGTAGTTGAACCCCTTTACTTTGATGTAATCATTACCCTCGAAGTCGACTTGTTTCATTATTATTTCATTATTTTCGTTTCTGGCGGAGACGTGTTGTTTAATATCGAAGAAGGCGGGGGGATGGATATGGGGGGGCCTTACTGATAAAAAGTCAGTCAGGTACGGGAATGAATTCTTATTAAATATTACCATTGTAATTAATGGAAGACTGTTTTCCAGGTTTGTTTTCGAAAGGGGTGAGATTCATCTGCGTTTTGGAATGGTGGGACGTTGTGAAAATCATGTATTAAAAGATTAGAGAGAATTTTTGATATTGATTTTGATATTATTAAAAATTAAAATCTCCAAATGTAGAAGAACGTTTCTCGACCCATCACACCAAATAATGCGTAATAAAATTCCATCCTCTCGCCACAATTTTTACATCGTTGGTCGAACGTTTACCGCCAGCGACCGTACGCCACCGTCATCTTATCTCGTCGTTGGTGTTTTTTTGTTGGTTGTGCCAGAATTCCTTGGTTTAACTGCTTTCTAAAACATGCGATTTGGACGTAGATTTCCTGCGACCGAGCGTATCGATAATTAGTGTTAAACGCTGATTTGAATATATCTCGGAGATATGTATCTCTCTCGAGATATGAGATTGATATGTCACGGGTCGCGTATTTCGTTTGTCTCGCGAATACTTGTTTTGATTTTGGATTTGCTACATGTGTACACACTGAGTAGTACTTTCCAAATAAAAATAATCAACTTTTAATTGCAAACATGAACGGTGATTTAAAATATTTACGCTATTTTATTTATTCTACGCCCTCTCACTTTAAAAACCCACGAGCCGCCATGTATATATATATATATATATATATATATATATATATATATATATATATATATATATATATATATATATATATATATATATATAGATTACTAGGTTCTCGGGTAGAACCGCGTTTTAGATTTATAAAATCTCGACGTTTTGGCTTCCACTTTCAAGCTATTTTCAAGGGAATCTGAGTTCACAACTAGAAAAGGTTTCAGGTTCTCCCCCCAGGTTCAACAACTTTTCTAGTTGTGAACTCTGGGGAGTAGACAGATTAAGGCCTCGGAGTAAATCAACTAGATTCTCTTGAAAATGGCTTCAAAATGAAAGCCGAAACGTCGAGATTTTATAAATCTAAAACGCGGTTCTTCCCTAGAACGTAGTAATTCCAATATATATATATATATATATATATATATATATATATATATATATATATTACTGTTAAAAGCATTTGACTTTGTAAAGATAACGTCTGAAAGGTGACCACCGCCTCTTCGTAAACCCTCTTCAAATCTCAACTGCAGATAACTCAGAGTTTCAGCTTCGCAATATTTTGAGGAGTCTCAATATAGTTAAACCTTACGCTCTAAATAATATCTCTACGCATACAAATTATGTGTCGTTAAATCTGGCGACTTTTCTGGCCAAAGAATTTTTTCCATACCTGGAGATGTCATGCTTACGGCGATTGTTTATACCTTAGCGGTATGAACAATAGCTCCATCTTGCTGAAACCTTGGCCATTATTAACAAGAATAAATCGTAATTCTTTTATTAGAATCTTTGGTGTGAAACACTAAATTCAAATAGATTTACCGCTAACAAATCAATTAAACTCGAACAGATTTACCACTAGATACCAAATCACTTTTTTAAACTTCTTGATTGATGATTTAATCTAATACTCAAAGTAAACTGCCAAACTGTTGATGTGATATTATGTCCTCTGAGCTAGACGGTATGGAATTGAAGCATACAAACTTAAAAAGGAACAGACTGATAAAGTAAAGGTTTTTGAGATGTGTAGTAAAGAGTCATGTGCTAAAAAGAATAGACAAGGAAAAAAACGTCAAAGCCAGAAAATTAGAATACTTTAATTAGTGGACATGTTAGAAATAATATCAGTACCGACTGATCCAATTGGCTATTCATGGAAAGATAGCAGGCATAGCATTATCATGAAAACGATATCGTAGCTTAGGAACGCATAAGAATGGTTTGATTGTATACCGATCCTAATATTTAGAGTAACAGTAAATAAAACCCGAATCTGTATTATGAGAGCAAGCCTCCGTAAGGAGAAGCACGATATGAGAAAGAAAATGTTTCTTTACAATAAAAACTGCTTTAAAAAGGGCACCAATTTCAATTAATGGAAGATAACGTTCTGAATCAGCTGTATAGTTTAGTAGGAAACAAGGCAAATTAATATAGAAAATATCCTGGAATTTTCCAGTGGTGGTAGATCAATATTATTAATTGTTACACACTTACATCACCTCGAACAAATACTTTGTTCGAGGTGTTTGTATCTCCAACCAATAAAACTCAAGCATAAAAATTATGACATGTAATATTTATAGAACGCATATGCAGTATTTTAATAAAGAAAAACATGCAGTTAGTGTATTTGATTTTGCAATAGTGTCTAGACAATATTTATTCCTTGCAGTGTAGATTAACAAATATGAAATTTGTGATAAAATTTAATTATTTAAAAAGGAATCTTGTTTTTGCAAGCCTGGCACCGTTTCAATCTATTTTCTCGAATACGTTGAAAAAGCTCTGCTATATTTCTAATCCTGTTGGCAGCAGCTTCTCTATAAATAAGAAGCATATCGTGATATTCGTGCAAAGAATACAATTTTGACCATCACTGAAATACTGAAATACACTGAAACCGTGAAATACACTAAACTATAACACTGAAATACACGGAAATATTTTTTGTCGCAACACCATTTGTCGTGGGATCATCTCATTGAATCAATACAACGTTTTCATTTTTATTTTGGCTAGTGTATGATGTAATTCTTAATTTCAAAAAATGTTTTAACAATGTTCATTAATATATTTGTAGTTTATTCGTCAAATAATAACCAATTATTATTTGCCAACACAAAAGAAGACAAAACCACTATATATTGGCTACAGAAATCAAGAGAAAATTAATATATCAGAGTGTGCTTTCGCTGATGATGTCGCAATATTGACTAGGAGTGAAACGACCTTAAAGAAAACTTGCAAATGTGGAATAACGTGCTGTTAAAAAACCGAAATAAACTAAAGAAATCGAAATCAAAATTAATGGTTATGTCGTCAGAAAAAAAGAGAACTCAAGATAGTATTGGACAACGAGAAGATACAGTTAGTAAATAATTTCCAATACTTTTCCAATAATTTCCAATATTAATGTTAGAAGAGATCGAAAAATATGAAATTGACTTAATTAAAAGGATAGAGAAAACGAACAGAGTATATAATATCCTGAGAAGAGGCTTCATAAACAAGAACGAAGTTACAAGATAAATAAAGAGGCAAATGTTTAAAACAATACATATAGAGCTATCTTAACATATGGATGTGAGTGTATTGGTGCTCACTGAACACGAAAAAAGAGCGGTATAGATGAAATACCTAAGAAAAGTTAAATGAGTAACAAGGAAGGACATGATTAGGAATAAAATAATTAGAGAAAATTTGGACATAAAATCCATAGGAGAATATATAGAACAAAGACAACTCGGATGGTGATAGATGGTGATAGAATGGCCAATAGAGTACAAGTCAAGATGGTAAGGGAATCGAGAGCACAAGGTAAAAGGAAGAGAGGAAGGTCAAAGCAAACCTGGGACAAATTGGTGTAAACGATTTTAAAGGACAAATCGGGGGCAGAAGTGAAAATATTAATACAGCACTAAAAAGCCTAGAACAGGTTTATAAATAACTAGTATGAGTTATAATCACCTTTGCACCCTATGGGTAACAAAAGTAGATTTTTTTGCCGAAACTCTTAGGTTTTTGATCAATGTTGTAAGGCACTTTTACTTTCAAATGATGTGAAAAATGTACAGCCTGTATACGTTTTTATTTATATCAAGGCATTGTAGTATTACTATTTTATTTTAAAATTGAATGAAACTTCCCTTTCTTCAAGTGTGTTATGAATCTTGTATGAATTACTTTGAAAAAAGTTTTGATATGTGACATATCTGACGTATAGTTCTGTAGTCTTTACATTTCTCTACATTAGATTTTTTGAGAATCATTATAAAAGTTAACCATTCCGATGGCATTATTCCTATTCTGTAGGTGGTATTAAATAAATGCATAAGTATATCAATATTATCTTCGTTAATTAATTTTAACAATTCTCTAGGAAGTAAATTTGAACCACTAGTATATTCTCTAGTGCATACGTCACTTCTTCTATAATGATTTCTGGTCCATTGTTATTACTTACTGCTGTACATTCTTCTTGTCGTTGACCATCAAACAGTTGTAGAATATATACTTTTTACAAATTCAGTTTATTTTCGATCTTTGTGTCAAGGGTTCCACTACAATCTGTCATGACAGAATATTGGATTTTTCTTTATTGCCAGTCATTTTTAAGTCACATCTTTGATAAAATTTAGACCTTAAATTTAGTGAAAAATAATCATAAATTATACGGTATGTAGACTACCAAATGAAAACCAGGAATATAGAAGTCGGTAATCATATTGTTGGAAACTGTATGATTACCAGACCGAAGAAGAACAATGAAACATCAGAATATCCATAAGGGAAACCCGTTTTTGATAGGCGACTATACTATTGTTTTTCGGTTCAAATAAACAACTATAAATTTTTGGGTTGTGTTGGCTTCTACTTGATGGAAATTCATTATAAATATTTAATGAAAGACTGTTTCGTCTATATTTCCATTTTATTATTAATATTTGACGCGTTTCGCTAACACTGTAGCTTCAGCCACTTAGCCACTCACTCAGCCACTGTAGCTTCATAGATGAAGCTACAGTGTTAGCGAAACGCGTCAAATATTAGTAATAAAGTTGATATATAGACGAAACAGTCTTACATTAAATATAAATAACTATAAATTTATTATTTATTTCGTTAGGAATAGTGTAAGGCCAATCAATCCAAAGTCTATTAATATATACATATGTCCAAAAGTTTGGAATATTCAAACATTTCACTTTTTTATTGATACACTTTTTTATTGATATTAAGTTTTTCTTTTATTCATTTACGTAATCATCATTTTATTACAATTTTTGCTGGTACCAAATAAAATGGGTGTAAATTGATTTACTATTTTGGAGTAAAAAAAAAAAATATTTATATTTTAAAATTATAATATATAATTGCCTTCAAAAGTAGTTTAAAAATCAAAAGAACAATTTTCGATAAAACTGATAAGCAGTATGCCTGTAGGCGATTTGACATTCTGTCGATTAAATTATCAATTTGGGCTTGTGGAATTCTCTTCCATTATTCAAGAGCAGAATCTTTTAGTTCTCGCAGGATAAGAGGAGGATTGTTTCTTTTCTTGATACGTGTTTTCAGAATATCCCAAGCATGTTCAATGACATTTATGTCACGGGAATTTGCTGGCCACCCTAACTTGGTTATTACCTCCTCTTCAAGAAAATTTTATACTGCTGCTGTTCGATAAAGAGGTGAGCTGTCATCCATGAAAACAAATCCGTCGCCCATTGCGCCTCGGAACTGACGCACAACAGGATTTAAAACTTCCTCAATGTACATAGCAGCAGTTGAGCTCCTGTCTTCAAATGGATACGTTATTGAGCTGTTTCTAGTCGGGCTTGTCAACCTGGAGCTCTCCAAACTAATGTTCTTTGAGAATCAGAAACCAAGCCAATTCTCGTCTCATCAGAGAACATCACGTTATTCCAGTTAGGACTAGGATCCACCATTTCTTGAGCCCATTGCAATCTTACGTTTTTTTTGTTGCAGGTTAATAAGGTATTCTGCGATGGAAATTTACCGCTTTCAGTCTGTGTGTGTGTGTGTGTGTGTGTGTGTGTGTGTGTGTGTGTGTGTGTGTGTGTGTGTGTGTGTGTGTGTGTGTGTGTGTGTGTGTGTGTGTGTGTGTGTGTGTGTGTGTGTGTGTGTGTGTGTGTGTGTGTGTGTGTGTGTGTGTGTGTGTGTGTGTGTGTGTGTGTGTGTGTGTGTGTGTGTGTGTGTGTGTGTGTGTGTGTGTGTGTGTGTGTGTGTGTGTGTGTGTGTGTGTGTGTGTGTGTGTGTGTGTGTGTGTGTGTGTGTGTGTGTGTGTGTGTGTGTGTGTGTGTGTGTGTGTGTGTGTGTGTGTGTGTGTGTGTGTGTGTGTGTGTGTGTGTGTGTGTGTGTGTGTGTGTGTGTGTGTGTGTGTGTGTGTGTGTGTGTGTGTGTGTGTGTGTGTGTGTGTGTGTGTGTGTGTGTGTGTGTGTGTGTGTGTGTGTGTGTGTGTGTGTGTGTGTGTGTGTGTGTGTGTGTGTGTGTGTGTGTGTGTGTGTGTGTGTGTGTGTGTGTGTGTGTGTGTGTGTGTGTGTGTGTGTGTGTGTGTGTGTGTGTGTGTGTGTGTGTGTGTGTGTGTGTGTGTGTGTGTGTGTGTGTGTGTGTGTGTGTGTGTGTGTGTGTGTGTGTGTGTGTGTGTGTGTGTGTGTGTGTGTGTGTGTGTGTGTGTGTGTGTGTGTGTGTGTGTGTGTGTGTGTGTGTGTGTGTGTGTGTGTGTGTGTGTGTGTGTGTGTGTGTGTGTGTGTGTGTGTGTGTGTGTGTGTGTGTGTGTGTGTGTGTGTGTGTGTGTGTGTGTGTGTGTGTGTGTGTGTGTGTGTGTGTGTGTGTGTGTGTGTGTGTGTGTGTGTGTGTGTGTGTGTGTGTGTGTGTGTGTGTGTGTGTGTGTGTGTGTGTGTGTGTGTGTGTGTGTGTGTGTGTGTGTGTGTGTGTGTGTGTGTGTGTGTGTGTGTGTGTGTGTGTGTGTGTGTGTGTGTGTGTGTGTGTGTGTGTGTGTGTGTGTGTGTGTGTGTGTGTGTGTGTGTGTGTGTGTGTGTGTGTGTGTGTGTGTGTGTGTGTGTGTGTGTGTGTGTGTGTGTGTGTGTGTGTGTGTGTGTGTGTGTGTGTGTGTGTGTGTGTGTGTGTGTGTGTGTGTGTGTGTGTGTGTGTGTGTGTGTGTGTGTGTGTGTGTGTGTGTGTGTGTGTGTGTGTGTGTGTGTGTGTGTGTGTGTGTGTGTGTGTGTGTGTGTGTGTGTGTGTGTGTGTGTGTGTGTGTGTGTGTGTGTGTGTGTGTGTGTGTGTGTGTGTGTGTGTGTGTGTGTGTGTGTGTGTGTGTGTGTGTGTGTGTGTGTGTGTGTGTGTGTGTGTGTGTGTGTGTGTGTGTGTGTGTGTGTGTGTGTGTGTGTGTGTGTGTGTGTGTGTGTGTGTGTGTGTGTGTGTGTGTGTGTGTGTGTGTGTGTGTGTGTGTGTGTGTGTGTGTGTGTGTGTGTGTGTGTGTGTGTGTGTGTGTGTGTGTGTGTGTGTGTGTGTGTGTGTGTGTGTAATAATAAACGGTCTAAAATAAATACATATCATAATTTTTAGAGTATCATAAGCGTGGTATCCTATTTGTAAATATTCCAAACTTTTGGACATATGTGTATGTCGCATGCAGTCTATTCACACGTGGTCTGTTTTAAAATATGGAAGTAAAGTAACTTGCTAATGCTGCAACGCACGTCGACAAACTGCAAAGTAGTCAGGAGTTATGGTTTAGTTATATATAATGCAACATTTTATGATGTGTTATTTATTCAAGTACCATATGCCGACCAGCATCAATTATAAAGAATTTACTGTTTACCTGCAAGAGACGTTTCTTTTCATTTTAATTAAAATGCAACCGTTACTGCAAGAAAAATGAAACTCATAATAAACTGCAATTATTTCATAAATATTTTGGATTGCACTGTCAAAAAAATACAACATAATAAGATCGTTAATCACCAATTATACCGCAAAGACAAGATAAGAACCAATGGTACGCATCGACAATGTTAAAATTCTTGTTAGTGACTACTGTTCCGGGCCATCTGCGACCTGGAATCCGACGGTTTCGGTTAAAAATTGAAGATCCGCACCACACAGATGCGAAAAAAGCCCGTAATTGCCATATTAATTATACAAAAACGAAGAGAAATAAGTAAAGGATTAAGACAAACACCTGCCCAATATTCTTTTAAAAATTGTGTTCTAGATTCGTTATAACTGAATTTAATAAAGTATATAATAACCAATAACGCCATCGTTGAATGAATACACGTATTATCTATTAAATGGCACATATATATCTAATGTTAGGCAATAATGCCGCATAAACTTTAGAAATGATTCAAACGCTATGTGTTAGAAATCGAAATTTTTTTGCATAAAGTTAATATAATATGAAAAATTGAAATATAATTGTGTTTCGGTTAATAATGTCGTTTTTGCTAAGAGATGTCATTACTAATACATTTGTTGGCACATATTAATGTACATACACCATCAAAAGCCAGTTCGTTATTAATTGTCTTGTGCAAAAAACATAGTTTTTCATAGCTTTGAATATGTCGAATTATGTACCAGAAAAAGATGTTTAGCGGCGAAGTTATATAACCTTCCTTCATTTGAAGAAATCGGCCACTGAAAATTATCTATTGTTGGTTGAAGCTTATGGTGAACATGCTTTAACCCAAACAACTTTTAAAAGTCCATTTAAATGCTTTCAAACTAGTGATTCTGATATAAAAGACAAGGAGCGTCCAGGACTGTCGAAAAAATTTAAATATGCAGATTTGCAAGCATTATTGGATGAAGACTCAACTCATAAATTGAAACAATTGGCAGAAGCATTGAATGTTGCCTAATCCACCATTTTGGAACGTCTAAACGCATTGGGAAAGATCCAGAAGGAACGAAAATGAGTTCCATATGAATTGAAGGAAGGAAACATTGAATGATGAAAAACCACTTGTGAAATTGTGCTTGCCAGGCAGAAAAGAAAAGGTTTTTTGCATGGAGTTGTGAAAGGCGATGAAAAATGGATCTATTTTGGCAACACAAAGGGCATAAAATCATTGGTAGACCTAGTCCAGTTTTCAACATAACAACCAATGCGCAATATACATGGAAAGGAGGCTTGTAAGCTATGTATTACGAACCGCTGAGACACCGCGAAGTGAACATTTGGCTTGATGAATGAGTTAGTTAGTTAGTTAGTTATATTAGGATGAAGGTCACATCGGTGACAGGGACCATTTAGCGACCACAGTGTGTCCTTTAATTGAGACCTTTTGAATGACTACGACGGATGTTCGATTACATTAGAGATTTGGGGTTCTGGGTTTGATAAAGAAGGGCCAGTGTTGAAGAAAAGGGGAATGTTTTCGGATGGTGGTGGGGTGAACGCGTAATGGAGATTAAGGAATGGAGAGGATGGATGATGAGAGATGTGGGAGAAGTGGAGCGATAGCGGCGACTAAATGTGATCAATGATGGAAATTTCTCTTAGATAGAGGAGGAGAGCATCCAGGGAGCCGGGTCGGAGAAGAGAAGGGAGGTCACTGGGGAGGGAAAGTCTGGTCCTGACGTTTGATGTGTCGCGACATTCTATAAGAAAATGGCGGACGGTCAGAGGTCCACCGCAAGAGGAGCAGGTAGGAGGAGGGTCGTTCCTCAAGAGGTGCTGGTGAGTGAGAGCGCAATGTCCCGATCTTATCCTGAACCAGATGGTGGAGATTCTTTTACAGGGGAAGTTTGGAAAATTGTTGAGGAAGTAGGTGGTTTTAACTTCTCTGAGCTTATGTGTCCTTGTAATAGGCTCCAGTGATTCTGTAACTGTCCTCTAACAAGGGATTTGACGAAGGAAGGTAGGTCGGTTGAAATTAGAGTGAGACATGGTGATCCATCTGTGGCGGCTATTTTAGCCTCAGAGTCTGCCATCGCGTTTCCGACTATACCGCAGTGGCTAGGGATAAATACAATCCGCAGTGAACGGTGGATCCGATGGCAAGGATATCCTCAATGAAGTCCAGACAGCGGGATATGAGAGGATGATTATCTAATCCCTTTTCCAGGGCTCTAAGAGTATTGGTGGAGTCCGAACATAATGCCCATTTGGATGGTGGTTGGGAGAGTATGAATTGGAGAGATTTTTCAATGGCTAGGGTCTCAGCCGTGTAGGAGCTAGATTGAGGGCTTAGGTGATAGCGGAAGGTTTGGGGAAGGAGAGGATTCCCTAAGGGAAAGAGTACGAATGCAGATCAGTACACCAGTTGCAGATTTGGATCCATCAGTGAAAATGATATTGGTTTGAGGAATCGAGTCAAGGATGATATAGAAGTGGTGCTGAAAGGAGAGTGTAGGGGTGGATGATTTGTCAAAGCGGAGCAGGGAGAAGTTAAAAGGCACAGAATGTAGGGCCCATGGGGGATGATTAGGAGGGGTAATTGGATAGCAGTCCTGATAAGGGAGATTGTATTTATTCCTGGATTGATGCAAAATCTGGCCCACGCACTCAAGAGGACTAGTTCTGATAAGATGTGGCGGGATAGGTCGAGGATTGAAGAATGAGGAAGCGTGAGGGAGAAATGGTCTGGATGAGAGGCTGTAAGAATAGTTTATAAGCAATTGAAGACGTCGGAGTGTTAGTGGTTCTCAGCCTCACAAAGCAGGCTGGGGATAGGAGTGGTTCGAAAGAGACCCAAGGACAGTCTGATGGCTGTGTTCTGGATGGGATCGATCAAGTTGAGGTAGGAGGTTGGAGCAGAGCGGTATACTATGCTGCCATAGTCTATCTTTGGCCGGATGGCAGTTAGATAAATTGAGCGAAGTGAGCGATAGTCAGCTCCCCAAGTGGAGTGAGCGAGGAACTTTATTAGGCTTAAAGATCTAATGCATCTAGATTTTAGATCAATGAGATGAGCCTTCCAGGTTAGGCGGTAGTCAAATGTTAGGCCTAAGAATCTACCGGTGGATTGAGTTAGGATATCCCGATCTAGGAATATGAAGGATTGGAGTCTAGAGCAAGAATTTTTTCTGCAGAAATGTACGATGTTGGATTTTTCAGGGGAGAAGTTAAAACCGGAGCGGGTGGACCAAGTAGAGAGCTCACCGAGGACACTCTGGATTCTTCTCTCGCAGACGCGCGGGCTGTGGGAGGAATAATAAAACAGAACGTCGTCCGCATAGAGGCGAAACTGCACTTTACCTTCGAAGATTTCAGAGATGCTATTAACTGCTATATTGAATAGGGTGGGACTAAGGACGGATCCCTGCGGTACTCCATTCTCTTGTGGATGATAAGAGGACATGTGACCTCTGATTCTGACTGAGAAGAGGCGGTTGGTCAAGAAGTTGTGAATGAATTTTATTAATGAGCCTCGATAACCCCAAAGGTGCAGAGACTTGATGATTTGGTATCTCCATACAGTATCAAAAGCAGACTTCATGTCCAAAAAGGCGGCTATGAGGTGGTAACCTCGTATAAATGCTTCCTTGATGTTCTGGTCGAAAGCAACTAGGTGGTCTAGAGTAGATCTATGCGGGCGAAATCCTAGTTGATGTTTGTCAAGAGGAGAGTTTTTCTCCAAGAGCCAGGATAGCCGTCTGAGCACCATTCGTTCGAGGATTTTGCACAAGTGGTCGGTCAGGGATATTGGGCGGTAGCTTGAGGTAAGAGTACGGGGTTTGCCAGGTTTATGGATAGGTATCAGGATGGAGTTTCGCCATGAAGATAGCTGAGGGAGGTAGTTGTCGGATTAGAGGAATGGGTATTAGATCGGGGCCTGGAGCACTTGGTCTACATTTGGACAAAGCCCATTGTAGCTCTTTTAGAGTGAAGGGAAGGTTGTAGTGAGAGGGTTGGGGTTCGCAGAAGTTGAGAGGGAACTCATTTTGTTCTTTATATCTGATGAATTCTGGGGAGTGGCCTGAGTTGATGGAAAACTGAAGTGAAGTGGTCGGCAAAACACTCAGCTTGGTCTATGTCAGAAGTGATCCAGGTTCCATTGTGCAGTAAGCCCTGGATGTGACTGGTTGGTCTTCCTTTGAAGACCTTGATCTTTTTTCAGAATATGGTAGTTGATTGTTGGGGACCGATGGAGCTAACGAACGAAGACCAGGAGGCTCGTTTCGCCGCTAGAATTGTTCTTTTGGCAGCAGCCCTAGCTCGTTTGAATTCGATAAAGTTCTCTGGAGAAGGATGGTGTTTGAACCTATTGAGGGAGCTCTTTCTGTGCCTTATAGCTCTAGCAACCTGTGAGTTCCACCATTGTACGGGGGGACGATGGCGATTGTGTTCTGAGTGGGGAACAGATTTTTCGGCAGCCGTCTTGATGTTCTGTACCAGGACAGAAATGTTGTGATCGGGGTCTCCGGACACTATTTTTTGGAGAGGGAAAGAGGAATGGTAGGTGTCCCAGTTCGCTTTGCGGAAATTGTATAATAGTTTAGGTGGGGATTGACTGTGATGAGAAGGGAAATGTATTAGGAGAGGATAGTGATCGCTGCCGTGTAGATCCCCAATAGGGCTCCACTGTAGATCCGAGAAAAGATTTGGGGAGCAGAGTGAAAGGTCGATGGAGGAAAGTGATCCTGTTGATAAGGAAACGTGAGTGGGTACTGGGGAGTTCAAGATGGAAGTGGAGGTGTTTAGTAAAATGTTTTCTATCCATTGACCGCGAGGATCTGTGTGGGTTGAGCCCCAGGATGGACTGTGTGCATTGAAGTCTCCGCATAATATAAAAGGGTGGGGAAGTTGAGAAACTACGTCCTGCAAATCCTCATATGATATGGGGGAGGCAGGGGGAAGGTAGATGCTGCAAAGTGTGAGAGCCGTCTGGTGTTCTAATCGGATGGCGATTACTTCCAATGGAGAGTTTAAGTGAACTGGAGAGCAGTCTATCGAAGGGTGAGTCAGAATGGCTACTCCGCCGGAGGCCCTAGCAGCATCGGTTCTGTCCTTTCTAAACATATTGTAACTTTTGAACCTGTACGTGTGGTTAGGTTTAAAGTTTGTCTCCTGCAGGAGTAGGACTAGAGGATTGTATTGCGAAGAAATGAGCTTGAGCTCATCGATATGGGTGGCGAAACCTCCAAGATTCCATTGTATTAGGGTGAAGGTAAGTTTGAAAATGTGGAGTAAGATCTAAAGAGATAGGAATGATTATCTAGTTCTTGTTAATGGTTCACTTAGGTGGAAGGTCTCGAATATGCTGATCAGAGAAATCGTCCATCATCATGTCCTGAACAGAGTCAGGAGGTCTTTGTTTAGAAGGATTGATTTCCTTTTTCCCCGATTTTTTATTGGAAAGGGTACTCCTTGTAGAGGAGTCCGAAGAGGATCTGGAGAAGGGGGCTGTATTAGATCGGGCTTTGGAAGGTATTTTGTATTTGTATGGGAGTTTTTTGGCACCCATTGAGTCTGGTGCCTGAGGTGTTTTGTTGGATGATTTTCCAACTCCTGATGATCTAGGAGTGGGTAGAGAAAGTGGGGTAGTTGAAGTGATTGGTTTCCTGATGTCATTGTGACTTGGAGATTGTGTATAATGAAGAGAGGATCGTTGTGAGAGAGGTGCAGGGGGTGTTGGTTTTCGTGAAGGTGAGGGGGGTGTGAGGAGAGAGGGAGGGGTTTGAGAACTTGTGATAGGGCTTAAGGGATTGGTGAGGGAAGGAATGTCGCACTGCGTGGAGACCGACACAGTGGACCTTGGAATGGCTGCGAGGTGGTTGGTAACAGCATTGCTGTATGAAATGTTGAGGCTTGGGTGGAGTGAGTAGAACTTCCTTTTAGCATCAGGATAAGGAAGCTTTTCTGTGACCCTTATCTTTTGGATTTCAAATTCTCTGCGGTATGTCTGGCAACCTTTATATCTGGGGGAGTGAGATTCTCGACAGTTAACACATATAGGTTGAAGAGTGCAAGGAGCTTCGCTATGGCTAGAATGACCACAGGAAGGGCAGATCTCTGGAGAGGAGCAGCGAGTGGCGGTATGTCCAAATTTTTGGCAATGGAAGCATCTTAGTGGAGGTGGAATGTATGGTCGGACACGAAGGGAGTACCATCCTGCATTAACCCTTGCTGGAAGGGAAAGAGTCTTGAACGAGAGAACTAGCAGTGTTTTAGCTGAAGTCTGATCAGAGCCTTTAGGAGAAATACGATGAATACCGATAACTCCTTGGTCTTGCATATTTTCTATTATTTCTTGATCTGTGCAGTTGGCTAAGTCAGAACAGGTAACGATGCCCTTGATGATGTTACGGGAGGAATGCGGAGAGACTTCTACGTCAAAAGTGTGGAGTTTATTAAGTTTAGCTGCCATTAAAGATTGTCTTTCATTCGAAACTTCTATCAATAGTGTGCCATCACTTTGCTTTCTGGTATCAGACAGGGTTCCAAATTGAGCTAGTAACGCTTTGTGTATTAAAAATGGAGACATTTGTTTAAAAGATTCAGATTCATTCTTTAGTTTTATTACAAAAAACTTGTCAAACATAACCGGCGATGCCGGGGACTCAGTTCTGGGTCTTTTGGACCCGCTAAGGGGAGGAAAGTTAAATTTTGAAGTTATGTTGTTCCGACGAGAATGGAGGAAATACAAGTCGGCCAGAGCAGTGCCCCATACCCTGGCAACCCTAAGTACTCTGGGGGGACGGGAGGTACCCCAGAGGCACCGTTCGCGACACCTGATCCCCTCAGGTGCCATGCAGCCATCACCACGGTGGCTAACTGTTTGGCTTAAGGGCTATGACAGAAAGGAGACAGAACAGGACATGCACACGACGTGACTGGGGACCTCGGGGACGTCACACCCCGTGTCCCGGAGGAGCACCTCCAGGACCCCCTGAGGGGCTTGATGAATGATTTGTCTCAAAAAAACCAAAGGTTCTTTTGGCGCGGAATCCATTCTTTCGATACTTGATGGAAATTCATTTTAAATAAATAAGCAAAGATTAATATCTAAAAATTGCCATGTATTGAAATTGTGTGTATGACAATTGTTTCGACACACAGTGCCTTTTTCAAATACAAACTATGCTATACTAATACAGTATAGCTTGTATTTGAAAAAGACACTGTGTGTCGACATACAATCATGTCATACATACAATCTTAAATATAGTAGAAATTTTTAGATATTAATCTTTGCTTATTTATGGAAAAAGTAATAGCTAACGATGGCCAAAGCTTTGATTATTAAGGTAATTTACTTTGTTATGTTTATTTAAATTCTTATTAACATTATTAACTGAAACACCTATTAAAAATGTTGCAAAAAAGCATACTTTTTTAAATATAATGTTAAATCTAACGTTCATCCGTCTCTTCGTACACTTTTCCAAATCTCAACTGCACACCACGTATTACATGGCGCCTTTCTAACGGCATTTATCAGTATCACAGAGGTGTGATCACTCGGCCAGGTTTGTTGAAACCATATGTCATCATTAATAAGAAGAAACTTGGTAAATTGTTGCATCAAAAACATATCGATCATGGAAAGAAGGAAGCTGATCTAAGCTGATGTTCATTAACACCACACATTGACAAAAAATAACGATCAAAATTGCCAAAAGATGATACTGTACACCACATTGGGACCTTGAGCAATTGGGGCGGATTTTCGTCTGATCAATATCGTAAATTTTATTTATTGAAAAAACTAGCAAGGTCAAAAAACTATTACGTTAGATATAAACAGATTGCCAATTAGGTTTTCATTTTCGTTTAAAGAAGCCGAGAATTGTCACAAAAATGTAAACGATCAATGCTCTCACTGTATGCACATTGCCAATTAGGTTTTCATTTTCGTTTAAAGAAGCCGAGAATTGTGACAAAAATGTAAACGATCAATGCTCTCACTGTATGCACTACCTGGATTTTGTATGGGTGAAAGTTTAAATATTGATGAAAAATGTGTCTTTAATTTCCGTCCGATATATTCAATGAAATTGCATGAAAATAAATGGAAAGTCACGATTACTTCCAACAGGGGCTCTGACTCAGTCTAGGTTTGCAGACGTCCGTACAGTTCAATGTAGGCTTCTTTTTCAATTCAGAACTAGTTTGTTCCAGATTTTTAAATTATTTTAATATCATATCATGACCACAATACAATTTTTATTTAAAAAAAGAGCTTAATGGCGAACTTACTTTTTGAACTGTTCTCCTGATTCATGGTTAGAATTGACATTGAAAATCGGTGGTTTCTCTGCCATAACCTGCATAGGGTGGGGCAAGTATCAAGGTACCATTTTGTTTTGGCGCTTTTTTTATTATATTTGCGACACTGTGACTTTGACTGTTGTGTAGAGCAGACATACACGTTTTGTTATAAATAAATAGACGTTTAAAGAACGCAGTGCAATTGTTTTAATTTACATTTAACTAAAACAAATTCAATTGGGATTTTGAAAATTTTGTTTCTTATTTAAATTTTTATTATTTCTTGAAAAACTCAAATTGATGTGTTAGCACCTCAAACTTCAGCAGAATTGAGCGAGATGTCATTTTTGAGACAATACAAATCTGTAACTATATCCACACCAGGTATATTATCAGAATTGGCCTATATGAATCCTTTGTCTCATTACCGAATTAAATTAGTAACCAACAATTTTTTTTTTCCTCTAAACTTAAATAATTGTAACAGCATATACACAGGTAAAAACCTTTGACAGCACTTGAAAATACTTTAACATAATGACGTCACAAACATCAAGCAGCCAATCGTGGCGCTTTCGTAGCCACGTGATTTTATTTTAAAGTTTATACATTTTAATTCATTTAATTATTTAATTGCAAACAATTTTTTGAAAGTTCTTCGCATCGATTATCAATATTATTTATGACAAAGTTTTAAAATAAAGTAAAAAAATCGTTAATTATTTTTTATTCAAAAACCCAATTATCGAAAATATCTTAATCGTCCGGTACCTCATAAAATGATAATTTATCGTTTTTCAAGCAATTTCAAGAATTCGGGACAGTTGGGGATAGGCCACACATCAGAAATCCAAGAACATTGCGAAGCGTTGAAAACATTGCAGGTATGGAGAAATCTTCAGAATTGTCGAGTCGACGACGTGGTGTTTAATTGGGAATATCTCTACGCAATTTTAGGCCGAATTTTGGCCTGTTTCCTACAGACAATAATAAGCGAAATTACAATACAATCTCCAATTATGGGGATTTTGGAAGTAAAAGGTTTATATAAATAAGACCCAAACCATTCAGCAAACCATATCCGTGCTGAAATCATTGCATTAACGCCAGATATGCAATGGTAGCACGATACTTGCCAATAGACACAATGTAGCTATTAAGGGTGACAAAGAAACGTATTATATTGCAACTATTGATTTCAATTCATGATAAATTGCTATAGAACAATAAATAAAAGCCCATTCTAAAAAGTACATTGATTTATACTTTTTTTATCAAATGTAACATTTGCAACATCACCCTTACATTTTCGTATGTATTAAACGTTAGCACCCCCACCATCTCCTTATTTGATATTGTAAGAATCACAAAACTATTTGTCTTGGCTTTTATCTGGGGCGCGAGAAGGAAGATGGGCCCCCGCCGTCATCGGCAACTCAATAACATCCCGAGAAAAATGTTTTATCACGTATAAAATTTTCAATTTCGACACCAAAATGCCAATGATTGATCGAATCTTTGTCGTAGACACCCCTGTTTTTCGGCCTGGTTCGTACATGTGCCGGGTGACGTATCTTATTTCTATGATAAATGTTAGTAGAGAAAACTTTGGATATTTGGCGAGCTGTGGAACGGGCGCTGCATTAGAATGCGATTTTTGTCGGCTTTCTAATCTTAAATTTGAGAAAGTTTTTGGCAGTATTGCTATTTGATTGTTAAAGTTGGTTGTTGGTTGTTAAAGTTGACCAAGGCATTTATCAATGGATATCAAGTCACACTTTACGTGCATATTAGGCCAAATGAAAAGTTTGTAGGTGAGAGACACCTATATAATAGTAAAAGAACTATATAATCTACTACATTTTGAAGTTTCATCCTTCATATAAATATATCTGAAGTTTCAAATCGATCTGTCAATTCATTCGTACAAAAACAGCAGCTTAAAGTAAACGTAACAGTGTTATTTTTTAAAATGGAAAATATTGAAAATCGTGGAGTGATTTAATTCTTTGTAAAATAAAAAAAAAGTAATGGAAATTCATACTGAAATGATAATTGTTTAGGGAAGTCTGCTCCTTCAAAAGCAATGGTTTGTAAGTGGGCAGGTGAGTTTTAACATGATCGAACAAACCTAGATGATGATCCTCGTTCTGGACGTCCAATAAGTGCAACTACTGAATAAATAATTAATTCTGTACATGATATGGTTATGGATGAGAGACAATTGACTTTAAGTAAAGTTTCCTCAAAATATATATCCAAAATGCAACCATTTTCGCCGAAAACAGGTCAGAACTTTTTAAAATATGAACCATTCATCAAGCCAAATTTTCACTCCATCGTAAGAATGTAAGTGTTGTTCTGCAAGTCCGTGGTGAATCGATCAAAATAAGTGGTAGTCCGAAAGGGGCTAAGTCCAGTGAATACGGCTGGTGGAGTAAGACGTCCCATTTAATGTTTTCCAAATGGTTTTCACACATTTTGCAACATGGAGCCAGGTATTCTGGTCATTTATCCTTCAATACTTGGTTCAGTTTTATCAATTGTTTTCGGTATAGATCGCCAGTAATCGTTTCCACATGTTGCAACAACAAATATGCATCAAAGCCTTCTTTCCATGTTTATTCCGCACTGATTATGATGCTGAAGGCCTGTGCTTAGGGTTGTCAAAATAAATCCACTTTTCATCACCTGTCACAGCTCGATGCAAAAAACTTTTTGTTTTCTTTTCGTCAAGCAAAATTTCGCATTTAAATGTCTCTTTCCTTCAGTTCAGATGGAACCCATTTTCCTTCCTTCTGGATCCCAATGCGAGTAGACGTGGTGGGCTAGGCAATATTCGGCCAATTGTTTCAACGTATGAGTTGAATCCTCTAATCCTGAAATCCAATAATGCTTGCAAATCTGCATATTCAAAGTTTTTTGGCTCTCCTGGACGCTCCTTATCTTTTATATCAAAAGGACCACTTTTAAAGGGTTTAAACTATCGTTCACACGTTTTTTGGATTAGAGCATATTCATCATCAACATCATGTTTCACAATATCAACAATCGATAACTTTGTCTTTAAAAGACAAAAAGTTATTAAACTTACCCATAAAACGTCTTTTTCTGCTATATAATTCGACATATTCAAAATTATTAAAAAGTATGTTTTTTGTACAATGACAATTAATAACGAACTGACTTTTTATGGCGAATGTTTATCCTCCAAAATGCCATAGACGTCATTAGTCTATACCAATAAATGTATTAGTAACATCATCTCTTAGAAAAAATCGACATCATTATTGAAACACCTATTATAGAACACCTAAACAGAAATTTTTCATCCGTACTTCCACGTACCTCTGCTCGTCTCAAATCATATATATATATATATATATATATATATATATATATATATATATATATATATATATATATATATATATATATATATATATATATATATAGTGGAAATTTAGACATAGGTCTCAGTTCGTTCATTATGAATCTTTTCATATAGTTTAAAGGAAGTGAACAAAATGTATCCGGTTAAGTTGATCTTGATATTCAGTGAATGAAGTGCTTGATTTTTGAATGGGTGGAACTTCAGATTTTGATGCAAAATTCGTAACAAACTTCTGTTCGAAATGTTCAATGAAACTATATGATGATGAGCCGAACGTAGTTAACGAACAACTACTTTGTGTCGATATTAGCAGGCATATGAATTGTTTTTTTTTGCTGCTTTTTGCTTTTTGTTCAAAGTTTTTAATCCATGTTACAATAACATGACCAAACAGTACTGAATCATTAGGGCTAACCGTATTAACGAATTCCATAACTCGCGTTGAAATAACCGTTGAATTGTCATAATACAATCATTATTTATGTAATATGCCTTAATAGCAAACGCACGATGTATATTATTCCAACGATTCATGGTTACCACATGCAAATATAGAGAGTTATTAGCGTTACTCCTACCCGAAAAACGCGGAAATTTGCTACATCTATCTAATATATTCTTGATGAATAATAATATTTTTTCGTATCTTCTGTTAAATTCACTCCGTATAAAACATATTTTAAAGAAAATTCCATCCGAAGATCCCAGTTCCAAAAACTGAGCCGTCTATATTTCATAATTTAGCGAAATATAAAGTAATAAACTGGCTGAAGTCGACGTAAGCGACTGCGATAAGCATAAAGGAACTTTGTCGAGACTTAGTCTCAATCATAATGAAAACCCCCGAGTACCAAGTTGCAGAACGTGGGAAGAGGGGGCTCTGGGGCTCGTCACGGCTTTCATTTACAAACGTAAAACGTTTAAAATAACCCCGCCAGGGGCCCCCCCGTCGACATCCATTAGCGGGCGCTCCCGAAATCCCCAAGATTTGCCGCTGATACGATATATTGCCATTGCCCTAATTAAAACAGATGCTGCATATTTTTTCCATCCGGCTCTTTCCTGTCTTTCTTTTCATTCCTGGATTAAAAGTTTTGTCAGTAGGATATCATAAATATTGCTCTTTGAATAATGGTTGTTTTTTATTTTGTTTCATCTCTTTTTTCGTTTCAGATTGCGCGAAGAAAGATGCGATCCTGACAGACCTTTACCTCTGGATCAGAAACCAAGAGATCTAAGCAGTCCACGTAATGGTAAGTAGACTCGTTTTTATTGCATCACCGTGTACTTGTAAAAATATCTTAAACATAATAGTCTCTTTGTAGTTTTATAATGGATGTTTCACTAACGATGTGATATCATCAGGAGACCCTTTTTATCATTCACTTCATTTTAATACACTTACAGTAAAGTTATGTTACTAATAATCTTTTGTTTACAATTTTATGAGAGGCTGTTTTCTAATCTATATTAGTTGTGTAATGCGAGTTTTTCTAATCTAATGTCTTTCAAATTGAGCGGTTTTATACATTCTTGAATAAAACACAGATGACGTGAATTTGCTTAGGTCTAGTCTAATTTCAGAAGTAGTGTATGATAAATATGAAAATGGAGTCGTACACAATACAACTACGCTATAAAAATGTTGAATTATTTTATGAATATGGGCATTCAGTGAAATTTTTTTTAGAAAATTACGCAATATTTATGGTCTGCACAATCGACCCTCAAAAATTTCAAGAAACTGGTTCGGTGGAAGCTAAAAGAAAAGCAATATATATAGTCGTAGTGGTCGGCCACACGAGCACATTGATTTGATATGTGAAAGTGTTGCTGAAAGCCCAGAAATTTCCATTAGTCGACGTTCACAATAATTTGGACTCATTGAATCTACAACATGGAGTATTTTACGAAATAATTTAGCTTTGAAGGTATATAAAGTTCAAATAACACAAGAACTAAACCCACTGGTGTATTTGTTCATTGTATCAAAGAACTATCGATTTTTCTCAAAAAATCACCTTTTCGGACGAGCACATTTTGAAATTGGTGGCCATGTTAATAAAGCATTTGGGGTGAGGAAAATCCATGGTCGGTTTATGAGAAGCCTTTACATCCTAAACGAGTTACTGTTTGATGTGCATTATGGTCAGGAGATATAATTGGGCCGTATTTCTTTCAGGATGCTGCAGGTGAAACTGTAACTGTGAATGTTGTTCGATATCGTGAGATGATAACTGGATTTTTGTCGGCTGAATTGAATAATATTGATCTGGAGAATATGTGGTTCCAACACGATGGTACTACATGTCACTCTGTTAATGAAACAATTGATTTATTGAGAGAAAAATGTCTTGGACGAGTTATTGCAAGGAACGGTGTTGTTAATTGTCCACCAAGATCATGCGATTTGACACCGTAAGACTATTTTCTTTGGGGATGCGTAGGGATTCGGATCCTGAAGTAAAGGATACAATTATTCAAATCAAGAGTGGACGTTGGTGGAGCTGCAAGAGGTGGTCATTTGCATTGAAAATTGAAAATTCTGTGTTTTATTCAAAAATTTAAAAAACCGCTCTATTTAAAGCCCCTTTATATTAATAGTGCAATCTTAAATTTACTTAACATGACAAAAATACTGTAATTATTTAAATAAATCACAGTATTCATTTTAAGTATTTATTTATTCATCAAATTGTTTTTTAAATTATTTTTATTGATTTATTCATATATTGTGTTTCCCTCAAATGGATTACTTTGATGATTTGATTTACTTTGATTTACTACTCTCACTACTATACACCCATTCCGACGTTTTTCCCCGTTTTATACTCGATTTCTAGCATTTCTTTTAATGCAGCCAGCGAATTCTCTTGAATGGCTTCTACGCCATATCTGGTGAATTGGATCATGGAACGCTATTTTGATTTTTAGCGAAAAATCGACGAATAATAATTGTAGTGCGCGATAGTGCACTACAATAGTTATTCTCTTCTGATACAATCAATTGCTGTTGCTAATGGCCAGCAGTGGCCGTTGGATCAGATAGGAGCAACGTATAATGCACGTATAATGCAAGACATTAAAACGCATAATGCACGACCCCCATCTAATCCCACCATATGAATAGAAATACTTTTCGGCAACCAGTATCGCAAAACCAAATATTGGCACACCAGGATTAACTCACGACTTTCGCCTCTTTGAATTATCGTACAGGATCCACTTGTCCGCAGATTACTGTCTTATGGAGGACGTTCATTTCATTGAATCTGACGAGCAACGACACAATATCATCTTACTCCCTGTGAGATCATAGAAAACCCAACATCTCTCCTATTAAATTTTTCCTAGCTCGTTTAAACATTTGACTGTAAAATGACTTGCGATGTTACACCAAGTTCCTGTCCAAGCACTAGCAGTGTACAACAAGAATTTTCTTTCAGCAGTGAACTCATTATTTAAGTTCAAATTTTTAGTACGGAATTGCTAGAACCATTTCTTATAACTACTGCACGAAACAGCATTATCTCCCAAAGGCGCACGAATCATGTCCTGAGCTTTCGCAGCATTTTTTTTACTTGAAAGACGAAAAGAAGGTAGTGCCTCACATGTTGCTTTTCTAACGACATCGGTTCTACAACTCATTTTTCATGTTATACTCAGAGTATAACATGAATAGTCTCAGTTTTGAGTCTAAAGGATAGCGCTTTAAAACAGCTATACCGCGGAAAAAGATCTAATTCGAATAGGTTCTGTAATCGACGAAACATTGGAACCGGGAATTAAGTTGAGCTCCTAATACTGTAAGCATTAATATATTAATTTTAAATACTTTTGTTTATTATACATACACATTTTTGTGTAGTCTGAATTATTATTTTATTTTTAGCAAAGCTCCATTATTTAAATCATATGTAATATTGGTACTTCACTAAAGATATTTTATTTAACCATGCCCTATTGAACTGACTGCTTCGATTAATCTCCCATTCATTCTACTCCGTCCAAATGAACCCAATAATAAATCATCACTAAATATCATCGAGAACGTACAGAATCATTTTGGAATGCTCGTTTTCTTCTCGTTCTTATTTCTTCGGTTTGATATCCGAACGTATTTTGCTGCAATTACCGTTTTGTGATCGCCGCCAATTCCGATCCGAACTGCACAGACTAGTTTCAGCCATTTAACCCGGCAATATTTTATGGGTAATTCTCGGGTACGGGGTTGGGATCGATGCCGTGGAAATAAAAAGCAAAGCACCGGGCCCTCTCGACCCGATGTAATTGATGACTGTAAAAGTGGGATTTTAGAGTACGGCGAACCCATAAATTTTCCCCGACTCTGGTCACAATTAAATACGCATATGCAGAAAATAAAACGGAATCTGGAAGAGTGAGGGGGGTCGAGGAGAGGGGGAGGGGCGGGGAGAGGGATGGATGAGCTGGACATCAATCTGTTGTCTAGAATGGCGTGGATTTATCGAAATTGGATTGTTTAGGAATTAGCGTATTTGATGGAGTATCAGTTTAATGTAGAGTTTACGGATAAATTATATAGTCAAGTCGTAATCAGATATGATGTTATATATATATATATATATATATATATATATATATATATATATATATATATATATATATATATATATATACATATACTTCTTTATAGAAGCGTTGTGAAACTTATTCTCTTTGCGTACTTTCCGGACGACTTATCGCCCATGTCCTCAATTTCCTTCTTCCTTGGTTACATATTTAATAATTTGCTATAATTTATCCCGTTTTTGCCTGACAAATGCCTTCCGATAATCAAAAAAACCGAGGTATACATAGTTGACTTCACTGGCTTTTTCGATTACACTGGTCAACAAATTACCATTTTTTGTAAACCCATGAAATAACTTAAACTAATTTTGAGAAAGCAGAGATTAAATCATCTCCTGATGATGCTAACATGGTTAGCGAAACGTGCGTCGAGCAGTTCAAAAAAGCGTTTTGGTGTTTAGTGGCAAATCTCTTCAAGTTTAGTATTCACACTGGTACTAATTTTATGCTCTTGTTAGTTTAGGTTTATAACCTCAACAAGATTTATAACCCAGTTGAGGATTTATTTAAATTAATAAATTTAAATAATTTTAAAAATATAGAGTTGAAGTGCTTCTTCTTTTATAATTAATATCTACAGTTTCTCTTCTTAATGTCCAACAATAATCTGATAGCATAGCAAGACTCCACCTTCCTTGATAGCGTCGTTTCATACCCGATATTTCCCGGTTGAAGCGCTGATCGTGCTCATCGCTAACGTCTCCCATATTTTGAGGTAAAAAAAACATTTTTTTATTTACATTTTACAATCAATAGCATAAAACGCGTGAATCATATCTTTCTTTAGTGTTTTATAGTTTTCAACGCTCACATTTCCTAGAAAATTGGTAAAAACTTATACTATGGATTTCCAAGCCTTATTCTCTATTTTATTTAATTTAGTCTTAAAGCTATTGTCTTTAATTAAGTCTCGTATAAAAATACCTTCTTTTAACTCTGCATCTGTAATTTTTTGAAGCTTTTCTTTAAGATATTGAAAAGATTTACCTTCGCGGTTAAGAGATTTCGCAAGCAAGTTTTTCATTATTCTGAATTTTAGGTGCAAAGGCGGTACAATAATGTTTTGTTGTTACACTAATGCGGATGAAGTATGTTTTCTGATTTTTCTGACATAATGATTTTCCCAATCGCGACTATTCCAAGGACATAAAAAACAATATTAGGGTAACCCTCTTGCATACCCAAAATTACAGCAATAACTTCTGCGCAAATCGTCCAAGAATATTTCTCATATTTTATGTTTTCAATTAAAATCTTAATATTGTCATAGGTTTCTTTCATGGAAACGGTATAAACCACAGGAATGGAAGGATATTTATTACCGTTGTGTAACAACACTGCTTTTAGACTAATTTTAGATGAATCTATGAATTATCTCCAAGCGTGGGAGTCGTGATTAATACTGAAAGCTTCAAATTGTGCACAGATATTGTTACAATAAAGGAGATCAGCACTAAGAAATTGTACATGATCACTGTGATGGTGTCGAAAAACGGTAACCTTTGTGCCTTTTGGTAAAAGACTCCATTGCTCGAGCAGAGACGCGAGCCATGAAATTCTGTTTGTACTTTTGGTAGATCTAGGTCTCTAACCAAGTAATTTAGTACACGTTGAGTGACTAAATGAGGTTCAGATGAGTGGGGAATAACGAAGTCCTGATCTGTGAGATCATCGTTTACAGTATTATTGTCAGAATCGTCGAAAGGCTGTGTAAGGACTGGATGATGTTAATCGGGTAATTAAGGTCTTTGACCTGATATTGTACCTATGTAATGTTATTTTCGTTTTTTACGTGTATTAAGCCATTCAGTTGTATTCATGCAAAAATAAAAATATTTAACATGGCCCTTCTCTTCTTTCCATAACATTGGTGCTGCGAAAGGTAAACTTGATCGACGATCAGACAGCCAATCCCGCAAATTCTTACCACAAGTCGAGCACTTCACGTGCGGAACTCACGGTTTATCTTCATTTTTTACTGCGACACTAAAGCAAAGTTCGTGTACCCTACAAAGTCCTGGAGTTAATTTTCACTCATATTTCGTAGCACTGGCGGCTCGTGGGTTTTTAAAGTGGGAGGGGGTAGAAGAAAATAGTGCTGCTGAAGATTTTTTTTTGCTTTTCCCTGCCTCCTTTTTACTTTTCGTGCTATTGAAACCCTATACAGGAGGTCAACCAGAAAAATGAGATAAAGGAAAGCAACTGAACGGAAATAAAATATGGTGTTTTGCTCTGAAATTTTTTTTTTGTAATAAAGGCTGGAGGGGCGGCGCCCCAACACCCTCCCTCACGAGCCGCCACTGTTTCGTAGTAAAACTACCACACACGTAACAAAAATTGTTTGGATTACTTTTGCAAATGCGAAGCATTATTATGATGATAATATTATGACTTAAATACACAAATACTTAAAAATAAATCAAAATAAATGAAGACAAAAATGTAAAACCATAAATTGCTTAAAAACAGACTTAATATACTACTGAAACTATTTGTTGGCAAAATGTCAATCTACGGATTCAAGAGTGCTCTATTAATTTGTTCTTATATGTCACACTCGCCAGAGATAGGAAGAACATGTAAAGTTCAGGAATATACCTGATACAACTCAATAAAGTGGAGCTAAGCCTGCTGTTAAACTTATGTTGTTGATGAGCAGTTACCGCGTGCTTCTTGACAATACAACTCATTATCGTTGGGCAGAGACCTTGTTGACCAGTGTGATTTGTTCCATGTTGAATAGTTGTTCACGTGCACCTCACCCAGAATCAACCCAGTTTATTCAGGAGGAATCGCCCATGATATCTTAAGTAGAATTTTAATCATTTGTTGATACTGTGAAATAGAATTTCACTTGCATGTGGAATGAGATCAATAATGCGGCAATTTTCACATTTCTCTCTAGACCCTTTTTTGTGTAAAGTTATAAATGCTGATATCGCCCAATCTTCTGGCTACAATCCGGTGCCCCACACTATTCGAGAGATGTTGACAATTATTCGAAAATAAGTTTTAGTTAGTTTACGGTCTGCTATGACTATTATATAGTGTTATGTTACTGGTCTATTGTATGTGGCCAACTTCTTGTTTATTATTATTATTCTTAAAAAATAACCTAAATTTTTTTCTAGAGTTAAGATGGCGTGATTTCTTCGTGTTGTGTTTTCTTGTATCAGAAATAAATAGCTTTTCACTAAACTTTTTATTGCTGAAACGAAACAACTTGATCACAAGAACAGATGATGTGAAACATGTCTACCCCTACTTCACCCATTGCTTTAATTAGTTCTGCGGTGACTCCATCCAAATCTGGGGTCTTATCGGTTTTTGCGAATTGACTGCGTATTGAATTTTTGATTTCTGTTTTTAAAATATTAGGTTCACATGTTCTCAAATTAAATATACTGGAATTACACCCATCTTGGCCTAGTTGCTATAATGTTTTCATTCGGTTTAAATACCATCAATATTTGTTATTTTTTCCCCTTGTGCGTTCTGTATTATCCATGTACGTGGTGTATATTTTCTTGTAATGTCTTGTATATTTTCTTCTAATATTTTCTGCATTTAATTAATGTGATAATTAAATACAGAAACTCTAAATTATGAAATAGCTAAGGAATAGTTGAGATGATTAGGACATGTATACCGAATGTAGGATAAAATACTTTCTAAAAAAAATATACAAAGTAAATATATTAGCGGTAGAAACGACAAAACGAGCAAATTTTATTGATCGATTACTTAAAAATTATAAAATATCAGTTTAGGTACGAGGGCTGTATGAGTGTATGTTGTATATACCTAGGATAAATACTTAGTTACCTAGTAGTTACCTAGTAGTTACCTAGTAGTTACCTAGTCTTGACAAGAAAAAACATATTTATATGTAAAATTTATTTTATTTTTCAACGTAATCTCCTTTCAGTTCGATACACTTAGTCCAGTTGGACATAACATTTCTCATCAATTCGAATGTTTCTGAAAAGTGTTACCGTTTTAAACAAAATTTATGATTAGCTCTTTGTTCCATCGTGTTTTTGTGATGAGGTGACAAAGGATACTGTCATTTTAAGCCCTATAACTTGACAATCTGTTGATCAGTTCTAATGACGGCAGTCTCATTTTATAGAGGAGATATACATCTTTCAGATTACATATTGTTTCAATAGACGGCGCTAGTAGTTTTCTTTAAATTTCAAAAGTTATTTTTCCGACATACTTTGTGGTCTGGTTCTAAACATAAATGATTTGAAATATTTTCGAATCTGTTACAGAATTTATAAATCACCATTTCTTAGAAAAACAACTAAACAGTTTTTTTTGTATTAAAATTTTTCAATACAATAAATAAAATTAATGAATAACAATTCTTTTTTGTCATTCAGTTCAGGACAATGATCTGTCATGGGCGGTCGCCTGTTTCTACTTTTTTCATGTCTAGTTTTTCACTTTGTTAGTTCAGTTCTTTTCGGGTAAACAACCAAACAGTTATAATACACCAATTAACTTTTTCTTCAATTGTTACAAAGAAGTTATTTTTCTTTTACAGTTTCTGCGTCTCCTGTTGATCACAGTCCAGTATTAAATCTGTCAAAAAGTGGTGGTGGCAGTGCTGGATCTCTCGGCGAAAACGATCATTCGGGCAGCGAAGCTGATGGTCCTGACGTTCCTCCATCGCCACGATCACCAAGATCGGCAGTGGAGGAGGACGAAGAAGATAACATATCAGACGCAGATGACGATGAAGAAAAAGATCAAGGTAAGAAAGTTTTGATCTCTAGTGTATAGATATCTAATTAAAATCATAGAAAAAAAAATACTTTGGTAGGGTTCAATCTCTCGTCTCCAATATTTTGTTTTTATTTTTTTCATGTTCTTTATTTGTTTTTTATATCATAAAGTCAATCATTATACAGGGTGTAAAGGAAAGTACTTTCGTAAATTTAACTAACAATTCATTACATATTTTTTTTGGAAAACTTGTCTTATAACATGATTCATTTTAATTTTCTTATCAATCGCGTCCCAACGTCGTGCTTCTTTCATTTTAGCCGTTCCATCGTCTCGTTTATTGCGATCTATCGGAATTCAGTGTTCATTGTATTGGCCTCGTAAGGTATTATTTGCAAATAAAATATAATATTTTTATGTTCATTTATTCCAAATGTTTCCGCACAAACTTGGTTTGTTTTGTTACAAAAAAAAAGGAAAACTCACACATTATTGTCTTTTAATGTCAAAGTTGAAATTACTAGCACTAATTTTTCACACTATAACACGTTTTAAACGATTCACATCACATTAAGAATCACATGATTAATTGTTTTATTAAATTAACCCATTAGTGGGCAAAGTTATTTTTTACTCGATATCAACGTTTTTTAAACAATTTTATGAATGAGAGCTTTGTTAATACAACATAATACATGAAATATATTTTTATTCATTCCTTTGTAAGATTTTAACCATCCCTTTTAGGGGACGTTGCACAAAAAGACAATTTAAACACAACACAGTAAGAATATAAATTAAAATAAAATAAGTCAGGCTACAAATGAATATAAAATAAAAAATTACAACAAAGTCAACAAAATCAGTATGGTAACTGTAAAAACATATTTTGGGATGCCGTATTAGATTATCTGCAGATAAAGTTGCTTTTCTTGCTGCAAAATGCCCAACGGCGATTAGTTTCATTGTAGACAATCAAATGCCCAATATTATCATATCTTACATCTTCCAGAGGACATGATATGCTCCCTTGTTGTGGTCTTATACCAAATGATTTCAAAAAGGCCAGAGCTACAGATCTCCAAAAACCAATAGACTTTTTGCATTTCGGTCATCAGGAAAAGTTATTTAAGTAATATCTGAATGATTGTGGCGTGTTCATATATTTTTTTCTTTATTTGGGTTATTCACCACTATCTAAAACTCAAAAAATATCAAAAATACCTGTTCTTATGTAAAGAGAGAATCACTGGGTAAAAACAAAAAACCAAACGGAGACAAATTTCCCAGTTATTCTTTTTTATAATAAATTTGCCTAACGAACAAAATTTTAAAGATATAAAAATGTTATAAAAACTTTTACAAACTTTTAACGTTAACGTTTCGGAGGGTACTCTCCCCCCGTTTTGAAAACTAAACTAAAAAATAAAAAATTATATTAATTTGTAATATATATTTGTAATATATTTGTAATATAACGAGTGAAAGTAAATATATTTTTTTGTGTATGTCAACGATACTTACATTGACAACAATAGATTTTCATGACAGTGACATACTACCAAAAAATATATATAGTGTGTGATTGTTTATTGTACTGATCGTGTATTCAAATATTTAAATGTGTTTAATTGTATTCTTAAGAATTGGGAACCATATTGAATTTAAATCTACCGAAGGCATAGCAATACGGTTATTTTTATTTAAATTAATTATAGGGATTTCTTTTAATCTTCTGTATTTTGTTACCGATTCTTTTAATACCGTTTTGGAACTATTCCAATTGATTTTATGACCCGATTCCCATGCGTGTTGACAAATTCTAGATATATTAAAATCGCCCTTTCTAAGAAGGTTTTTTTCTCTTTTACTCTAACATCTAACGGTCTAGATGTTTCACCTATATAGAATTTGCCACATTCGCAGCGGCATATGTGACATGCACAAAAAAATATATTTACTTTCACTAGTTACTTTATATATTACAAATTAATATAATTTATTTTTTAGTTTAGTTTTGAAAACGGGGGGAGAATACCCTCCGAAACGTTAGCGTTAAAAGTTTGTAAAATTTTTTATAACATTTTTATATCTTTAAAATTTTGTTCGTTAGGCAAATTTATTACAGAAAAGAATCACTGAGAAATTTGTCTCCGTTTGGTTTTTTGTTTTTACCCAGTGATTCTTTCTTTACATAAGAACAGGTATTTTTGATATTTTTTGACTTTTAGATAGCGGCAAAAACCCCAAATAAAGAAAAAAAAATAGGAAAAGTTATTTCTAAGGTTTTCTGAGATTCGTATGATGCGGTACATATAGACTATCTGGCATAATGCAGTAAAGTTCCACTTGAAGAAGTGGAGGACCACTTGATTACTGGACCACTTGAAGGATGCTATCTAAGTTAAACCACCACAACTTACGAAAAAGAATGTACTCTACAACAAGTTTTGAACTTTTGAGCAAATTTCTCATTAGCAATCGGGAAACTTAAATATTTAATAAATAGGCAACTAGTGGCCAATACTACTTCCTTTGTTGTATTCTTGTTCTATAGGCAGCTACCAATTTATCAATCTTATTAACCCCCTCCATAATTTTTTTATAGGTTGCTACCATTTTAGGTAGAAGTATATTTTTTTAGATTTAGAAACACGGTCCCATCGCGAAGCAGATACACTGGTGTCTGTTTTAAAATCGGCTTATACCTTATATTGAGGATATTAAATAGTTATAAAAGGTATTAAAAGGTGACTGTTGGGAATAAAAAATATCTAAAAAATCTTGGGGTTTCTTTGTCAGGCCGACAACTTTTCGTACGAAACTAGATACACTAACACAATTGCTGTTTCCCGAAGGAGGCCTTCCCATAGTTACTAGTGGCAATAATGCCAGATTAACATTAAAATATCCCCCTCTTCCTGGATTACGGATAGTTGGTCTATAGTAATTTTTATGAGGGTTTGCTGTTTTGTTCTTGAGTATGATTCCTCTATCAGATGGTTAACCCCATGAGAAAAAAAGATATACTGCAATATGTACTGCATTTTAATAGGCAAAAGTATAACATCCCAGAAAGAATGACCCTTTTGAATGATGTTTTGTTGGTTGTTGGTAACTCGTTAGTCACTCGGTTCTCGATAAAACTGAAGGTTGCTGACCAAAGTTGATCGATACCTGATGGCCGTGGTTTTGTAAATAAAAAAAAACCTTAACCCAATATTTCCTTATTCTGAATTAGATGCAATAAAAAAAATCAAACCCTGCGAATTGTGAAAACTGTATCTGGAATTAACTACAGAAGGTTTCATTAGGATTCAATTAAAATAGAGAATGAGTATTTTAACTCCATTTCTCCATTTAATTCAGTTCCACCCTGTAGGTGATCTAGGCCTCAGTAAATCTTTTTCCTTTGCTTATAGCGTTGGAGTGAGCCATCAAAACAGAAGAGAGAGCATGTCAAGCGGCAATCTATCTCTGGTCGCCGGCGCGGCATTAACATTCTCGTCTCAGCCTCTTTTTTTCTTCCCATGGTTCTAAACAAATAAATTGACCATATTTCATGTGATCTTCGTTAAATGTTCGCCAGTCGTTCGTGGTCAATTTTTGATTTATCGCCGACAATGGCTTGGGATTCGTAAATAGGAATCTGTTAGGTTAGAACGATATGGAAAAAACGAAAGCTATTTGTGGATGAGATGTTTGCAGTCAGGAAAAATATACACCGTGGCGCAAAATCACAATTAGAATATTGTGATTGTGGAAAATGACAATTGATATTATCTCATATTTTAATATTCTTAAATTAATATATACACTATCACCCATGTTTTAACTAGTATACAAAGATCGTTTGAAATGTTCTCGCTGTGATAAAGAAACCAAAATATTTCTGAGACATTAATTTAATATTTTTACGTAGCAAGTCACCTTGTAATTCAATACATTTAGATTAAAGACTTTCCAATTAAAGACTTTTTAATAACCTCAGTATAATGTGATTTAATCAACTGGGCAAAATAAAGGAGTGTCTCAGCTTTCATCTCATCATTTGAATTGAATTTTGATCCAGTGAGCTATTATTGGGTAGAGAAAGTAATCACCGGGAGCCAAATCTGGTAAATACGGTGCATTTGGAATCATTTCAATATATATGTCATGAAGTACTACTACAACAACTCGAAACCAGTGCTCATAGACAATATTGTAGTAATTATTGTAGAGTATATTCTTTTTGGAAAGTTGTGGGGGTATAGATGGATAGCAACACTTCTTCAAGTGGTCCTTTACTGCCTTATGCCAGATAGTCTATGAGTACCACACCAGAGGAATCTCAAAACCTTAGCTATAACTTTTCCTGAAGATGGAACGGTTTTCTTTGGCGCACTTTCACCTGCTCGCAGCCACTGGTTGAACTGCTATTTTACTTCTGACATGTAATAGTAAAGACATGATTCATCTACTGTTATTCTACTGTAAATACTTTTGGAAAGTCTTCATTCGAATGCGTCCTTGGTCCATTGTTAAGAAATGGGACAGCCATCGAAAGTATGTGGAAAGCATTTTCATACAAAAAATATCGTGTTAAATATAGTGGTTATTGTCTATCGAGATGTTTATAATGTGAGCAAGCTCGGCGATCATTAAGGGCTTATCATTCACTGATCATGTACTGACAGTATGAATTTTTGTGAGGATTTTGTTGGTTGGAGCAGTTTTTGCATGTTGATGATGGTTGCTTGGCATCATCTTGAAATGGATGAAAGAATCTACTTTTTACCGACAAAAACCAAGGTAAAGAATCATTTAAAGTGGAATCTAATCCTGTTTGTATGCTCGTCAAAGTTCAATATATCAAAACAAAGTATGTCTGTATGCCGAACGGAGAGTATCTCTATGACGAAATTGTAATCGAATGTCTATGTCGAATTGTAAAGACTCTGTTGATGTAATATTTTATTACGATCAATCTGTGATTTTCGATTTCAGCTAAGAGGCTAGAAAAAGTAACATGGTGTCAATTTCGGGAAATATGCTACTTATGGAATGGTACTTATGGAATGGTACTTCCGTTGAAATTTCTACGTAAAAAATTGATCATACCCTGGTTTATTAACCAATTAAAATAAAGTGAGCACTTTTTAACAAGTCCTAGTTACTTATCTTGAACCTTACTGGAAGAACTCTTGTTTACTAATAAATCTGGCTATTCCTAACGAAGCAGAGTACATTAAAAGACTCACGCAGGGTTTTGTTTTGAAATGTCTGAAAGTGTTGAAGAGGGGTTGGAAAAAATCTAGCCCAAACTTGAAACCTTTATAGTACAACGGACTTCACTAGAACTATTTGGGCCAAAAATGTTTGCAACACGCTATTTGTGTTGTTTAATGACTTGAATTTAATCTCAGTCAAAAAATGGAATTAACTCGTAAGCATTTTTGTGTGATGATTTACTACGACTTTCTACGTGGATTATCTCAACAACAGTGCATCGATCAACTCACTTCGGCTTTTAGCGATGAAGTACCATTTAAAACTACTGTATCTCACTGATTTAGTGAATTCAATCATAGTCATCGTTCGTTCACGGAGAAATGTAAGGAAGGTCATCCAAAATCGGTTGTGATGCCAGAAAACATCGATACTGTGCGCGAATTGATAAAGCAAGATTGTGACATACCGTAAAATTGAGGCATTAGTGTGACACGCATATACAAGATTTTACATGAACATTTAGCCGTGAAAAAGATTTGTGTGCGTTAGATTCCGCATAATTTGACTATGGTTCAAAAAAAGGCTCGTGTCGATTGGTACAAAGAAATGCCCAAAAAATACAATCGTGGTACGCCAAAGCGGTGTATGACATCTACACAGGTGACGAATCTTAGATTTATGCGTATGAGCCCGAAAGTAAACAGCAGTCGACTGTATGGGTATTTAAAAATGAGCCAAACCCAACAAAAGTGTTTCGCGTAAGAAGCACTTCGAAGCAAATCGTCGCCTGTTTTTTATTGGGATAAATGGGCATATGGCTACAGTGCCACTAGAGAATCGTAGAACGGTCAGTTCTGAATGGTAAATAACCATTTGTTTGGAGGTTCAAGAGTCTTTGAAGAAATAAAAAAAACAACCAGCGACACAAGATCATTCTTCATCATGACAACTCGAGCTCGGACCAACATCGGACCAACAACTCAATATTTAACCGGCCAAAACATCGAATTGATGGGTCATCCGCGATACAGCCCCGATTTGACTCTAAAGAATAACTAGCTTAGAATAACTAAGACTAACTCTAAAGAATAAATTATGTGGTTAACGATTTTCGACGCCAGAATAAGCGGTTTATGCGTTCAAAATGCATATTTTGGAGATATTTCAATCGGAATGGAAAAAGTGCTATGAAAATTGGTTCAAACGTATGTGAAAGTGTATCGATCATCGCGGAGAGTATTTTGAAAAACAATAAAACCATTTTCAATAATAAGTTTTTGTTTTTATTTATTATTCCGGATACATAAATAGCAACCCTTGTACTGATTGGAAAATACCAATCCCTTAGATAAAGCTTGCTGGATTTACGGAAGTCCTAGTTGTAGCATTCTCAATCTAAACTAACAAATGGTTTTTGAATTTTGATCCTTTTGTATAATTACTTTTTAATTTGGACGGTTTAAATATTTTCCGAAGTAAATGTTGAGATTTTTCGGTTTTGGTTCATCTTTAGTACGATATTCGCTTGATTGTTGAGCTGTATCTGAGTCATATTGTATAGACCCATATCTCATCACCAGCAATTATACATTTCATGTGATTATTAAAAGATAACATCTCTTCAACATCAACTCGATGTTTTTCGGAAAAAGTCAGTGTTTTCGGAACAAGGCAAGAAGACATACGAGACAAGCTTAAATTGTTCTTCAAAATTGACTGAAATTAATCTAAATGATATTCCAGTAATATCTACACCAGTTTATTCCAATCTCTAATATTCAATCAATGAGTATTAAGTAAAAAATCCTTGATTTTGATAATGTTTTTTTCATTGGTTGGCGTGGAAGATCTTCCAAAACGCGGTTCATCTTCAACTGCTTTTCTACCATCACTAAAATCCTTATACTACTGGTAAACATTCTTTTGGCATACCAACTTAAAAACCAAATGGTTCTATCGATTCGTAAAGCGTACGACTTTTTAAAAGAAAGGTCACTTTTCTTTCCGATTATAGTAGTACATAATAATTTGTGGGTCTAAATATATCAATTTTGTGATGTTTTATTATTATTACGAATTTTTCAAAATTTTATATGATCTTTAGAAATAGAATGTCGAACATCTTGTAACCGATTTGCCAATTACCTTTTAACACCCTGTAAACTAACAATGCGGGTTGCCCAGTCGTGCAACGCGATGTTCGAATGTTTTATTGATGTTGTTAGCGATTGCCTTAATTTTATTACTCACGGCATTGCACTTTATTGAAAATAAATCCACTCCGACCTGACAAATGTGAGAAGGCAATAAAAAAAATCTCCGCTTGAATGTTTTCGACTTTTTTTTGTTCTTTTTTTCTTCAATCTTCGGTTCGCTCACAGTTCTCTTCTTCTTTCTTTGCAGACATGGACGATGGAGACCTTCCATTACCGGCTGCCCCAGGAAGCGATTCGCAACAGGCGGCTCTTAATTACTCGACCTTGGCCAGCGCAGTCGCCAATGCCAACGGTCCAGGTCCCGAAAGTGGTATCTCGTCGACGGAAACGTTGTTGCGCAACATCCAGGGTTTGCTCAAGGTGGCAGCGGATAATGCTCGTCAACAGGAGCGACAAATCAACTACGAAAAAGGTACCAACAGTAATATGGTGTATTTGCTCAGTTTGGCTCAGTACTACATGTATTTGGCCGCTACGCACAAAAGTTAAAAACACCATAGGTCAAGTGTAATAACTTTCCAGGATGATTCTGGAAATGGACATTTAATGCGGCATTTTTCAATCGTATAATCGAAATATTATTTTATGCAAAAAAGTGTAAATATAACGAGTTTGAATATTTTAATTCTATTATTATTCGCATTATCAATTCTCATAAAAAGAGTGTTCAATACTTTGTATATTCCAAAAAATGTTTCTGGTTTATTCCCTAACTATAATAATTTTACGTTTTTTAAACAAAATAAAAATTTAACTAATAATACAACTCGACATGGAACTTCATTGTTATGTCCGGGAAATTGACAATTTGATGAATGCAATTTTTGCAATTTCTACAGAAATAAATCGATCAAACGCTGGTTTATTAACAATTAGAATAAAGTGAATAATTTTCAACAAGCCTTAGCTACTTGTCTTGAACTTTAACATGAGAACTCAGGTTTATTTACGAATCTGTCTATTACTAACGAATCAGGGGTACGATAAGACCAATACCCAGGAACTTGTTTTGAGTACGTAGATGGCGTGAAAACCTAATTTGGGATTTGGAGACTCCTTCACACTCATGTCCTATAATATTTACATAATTAATATATTCTCATACTTATTTTGTCATCAGTCCATCGTGCTTTCGACCTTCATCGCGGACGTTTTTAAACAAGTGATATTCACTCCAGGATTGCTTTCTATCCACTCTGTGCTACCCGAAGTTTTTGAACTGATTGTGTAGTGAGCATCCAAGTTTCACTTCCGAATGTCATAATGAGCAGGATGCCTTCTTCCTCTAAATCTCTGCCATTAATTGCGTCTCTGAAACCTTGCATCCACGTTTATTGTGGAGTTCCTCTTATTACTCCGAAGGCAGTTTCCATTCAAAAGTTCTTTTAGATTACACAGGCCAACAATTGTTTTGGTACCGGGCTATTTGGAGCTGATTTCATACGAATTTGATGCCCTGAATTCAGATATGACATTAATATTTGCTTAGGAGCTCAAATTTCTAAGATTTTTAGTGAAATATACGTTACACTATTTTAAGTTAAATCCATGGATCAAATAAAAAACTTATATTATATATTATAAAAAATTATATATAAAGATAAAGGAAAAAGTCATCGACGAAACCACCTATTCACTGAACACTTCAGAAGTTTCTTTTCTGTGACATACTTGAATGCAAATTCTAGCACTAATCTGCTATCATATGCGTATCCCATCTTCCTTGGTAGCGGTCATCCATAGTTTTAATATCCTGGTGAAATCTTTCACCTTGTTCCTCACTAGTGTCTCCTAAATTTGGAGGAAAACGGTCTATGTGGCGGTGTAAATAGTACACCTTAATGCTCTGTTACACCCAATGAATGCGAAACTGTTAAGCATTTTGTTTACCAGTTCATTTGCCCGGCTATGCATTTGTCCAGAAAATTTCTGACAACTGCAACAATTGAAGTCTAGGCTTTTAGCTCAGTCTCAATCATCGAATTTACGAAGGCAGACTCCTTAAAGAGTTGTCTTATTTGCGGGTCGTCAAATATTCCTGCATGGATGCAAAGTATGATCCATTCTTATCAAGAGTCTTTTTATAAACTGCTTCATTAGGCCCAGCTTGATATGCAGTGGAGAAAGGATGATTTTCGCTCGTCCCACTAAGGGATCGTTAATAACATTCTTTTCCACAATGTCCATGTTTTCTCTCTTTTTTCTAACCCAGTGGTTTGTTTTGTCTCTGCTGTCCCAGAGGCACAATAAGCAAGAATATTTGGTGTGGACACTTTGGTCTCCAATCCTCCTTTGGTTTACCAGTTTTTAGTATTAAATTTAAAAAAAAAACATTAATATATAAGTGGATGAATCTAAAAAAGTAGAGTAGATAGAGAAAAAGTTATTTCAGGTTTAGATTTAGCACCCTAAATATAGCTAAAATAAGTTCTAAAATCCTAGGCACCAAAAAAGATGGTGTGTCATGTCGTTTTTATTGGATATTAATTATTTCAAGCTGTCTACTTGTTTTATCTCCATGTCGTTGTTTAGATAAGATTTCATTGTTGACATTACAGCTGGATACATAATATTCGGATTTAAAGAAATTTACTTGGGCTACTTCGGTCACATTCTTGATAAAGCCTTTGCTATAATTTTGGTACAAATTTAATACTATTTGTATGAAACAGCCCTAATTCAGTGAAATATGCCTGTCTGTCTTAAACTCCAAAATGCCTTGAATACCACTTATACCCAATAGGGTATTGTTGATTTGACACAATAATGTTTCTCATCAGCAATGTTCATGTTGTTTTTGAAGATTTGAGTATCCCTAAAAATATTATTCATGCCATAACTCTATTTTTAATTGTTTTCTTTCTGGATTCATCAACATTAATATATAGATCTAGGGTATCAAAAATATAGTTATTATTTGTTGGAAGGCTTTGAATTAGAGGTCCTAAAGAGGATAATGTTCAGTTTACTGGATGTTTTTGAATTTCCTTATTTTAAAGGTCGACTGTAAAATGTATGCTTTTTATAAAAAAGAGGAAAAAAATGCCATTGGAATTTAAAAATGAATTCACGTTTTGTTTGTTGTTTAGCAGAACAATTCAAAGTAATAGGTAACTTAACTGAAGAATAAACAGCTTGGATATTCAGAAAGACTTCTTGGAATATATTACATCAAAATAAATGAATAGAAGTATTTTTCTACAGCCTGTAGAACTCTATTCTGTTCTTACGATGTATATTGAAAACAACCTATATATTTTTTCACTATAGAAAAACTGTATAAATTGAGATGTTTTTTTTTCTTAAATACAATATAAAAGAAAGAAACAAAGGATAATTGGGGAAATTCCCTTTTGTAAAACTTGTATATTATACCATATAAACATGTTTTCAAATAGTAACATTTTCAAAGAGGATGTTTCACCACTGGGACGTTCATGTTGAATTTATATTTTCCACAGTTGTGTAACAGTCACTCATCGTGTATATATATTTAGTTAATCTTGTTTGACAATTGTATATACATATAGTTAATCACTATCGTGAAGAGTGATAAAATTTCTAAATTATGCTTTACTGGACTCTGATTTGAGCTTAAAAGTGACGCGTTGAAACGCTGGTCGTGTAAACCCAGCCTTAGTTAAGTTATGTGACGACATACATACACAAAAAAATCACACATTAATACACAGTTAAAAAAACACATATCGATGATATTTACTAGTATTTTGTACATAAAGCATTTGTAAAACTCAAATTATACTTCACTGTGGACGTGTATATAAACGACATTAAATACTGTTAGCACTGGCATGACGTCACCTTATAGTTTTTTTGATACGACCCGGTCGACATACGGGGTTCGGTCAAAAATAACTTGTACAAAATGTAAATCGATTTATTTTTCATTTCGTGTACTCTACGCCATGTTAAAAGTATTTTTTCCTAATGTATATTATACAGGGCGTTCGAATATTAAAGTCGAAATTAAAAAAAAAACGTCCAAAGCGACAGTGAGGAATATATATAAATCTGTAAGCTGGTTTTTTCGTATGTTATATAAATGTGCCATTACTGTTAGAGTAGTTGATTTGTTTGACTAAAAATTTCTAGTTAATTTATATTATTTAACGAATATTTATATAGAGAATTTGCTAAAAAGGGACGAAAATTTTGGTGTATTTTCGACGTGTGTTTTCTTTTGGGAAATATAGCAAAATTTTGTCTGCAGACGAGACGAGAAAATCTTTTTCGAAACAAGTAAAATATTACTGTCATTTTATTAGTTAAGCTATAATAAGTGTGATGTAAAATGTTATTATTCAAAATTAAATAAAAAAAATTATAAGAAGCTTTTTTTCATTTGTACACCCCTGTCACGAATCCTGGAACCTAACCTCAAAAAAAAAAAAAAAGAATTGGCAAATTAACTTATACGCCTGATGGCACCATCCACCACAATAAATCTTTGTCTAAATTATTTTCATCTATCGGAACTACCAACTAACAGATTCCTAATTCATTGCTGTTACTTTGAATGTTTTTTTTGTCGGTTTTCTTATCGGGTGTTAAACTAGCCGCTTCGTGATGAGAAAGTTTAAAGTTGGTGAATAGAAAAAAATATATAATCTATCGATCTAGGGAAATCGAAAAGGTTTTTAACAACGTGTAATTAACGCCGATGGAATGAACGGGTCATAGATCCGGCTTTCTGAGAGGTCATCGTGATTTGTTTTTTTCTTGTCTTCTTTTTTCTATCGGTATAGATCGGGTGGTAATAATGATGCCATGTTTTCATTTCATCATTTGATTTGCCAATTTTTTTTTTGCTTTCTTCTTCGAACTGTTACGTAGTATTCTTAATGCATTGTCAATAAGTTCATGCATTATTTTCCATCAATTTAAGTTCTTAATTGAATCGGGTATAATGTAGGCATGTTTGGTTTATGAGTATGAGAAGAGGGTCTAAAGGAACGAACTAAACAGATAGATTTTCATTTATAGTTGAGGAAACACAAGAAAATAACATCAGGAAGAGTTGAGAGTTGGATCCAGTAGTGGGTCTATTTGTTTACATCATGGAATAAGGGAATATACGACGAATGACCATAAACGTCAAAGGTTGATCTAGCAATGTTACATACAATTACCTAGCAATATAGTAATGCTACAATAGAATAATTTGGTCATTCATCAGTTTTGGGCATCCATTCAGTTGTTAACAATAAATATTGAAACGGATTGCCTTTCCACCAGTTTTCCATTCACACCAAATCGCACTAAAATTACTTAACGCGCGTTTCGCTAACCAAGTTGGCAACATCAAGAAATGACTAAAACTAACTACGAGAAAGCGGATTATTGTCCGAGCTTGGGCAAGATCACTGTTCACTTGAGATATTCAATTAAACAATATTGGTTTCACTAACTTTCTAATTATACAAGTGCTGAATGTATAAGTGTCTTAACTAAGTATGCATTATTGCACTTTTCATGAGTAATATTCTTGCATTACTTGACATAATCTGTATAAACCATAATTCAGGCACATAAAATATAGTATATTTAGGAAATATTATTTTAAGTGTGTTTATAAGCTTTTCGCATATACAGTCTGTGTCAGAAGATAATGTATCCGCTTTTTCAAAAGTACAAGAGATATTCTGTCTCTTTTTCGCGGTGCGATTGTACCGTCAGAGGGCTACGGCGCAGACATAGATTCTTTTAAGTATCTCTCGATACCTCACAGTGGATGTGTCTGGTTCAAAATGAGTTCCAAGTACGCGTTTCGAGGCAATTTTCCTTTGCTAACACCCAAAAAGGCCTAAATCATCATTTTCATCGGCTGCTGTATGAGTTGTTTAAAAACGTTACTGACTATGACGACTGGGGCTCCAAAAAAGCAACCACAGAAAACTCGACAAAGCGATAGTCAATCTATTCAAGAGAACTACTCTGCGATTGCATCAAGCTTGCTTTTCAACTAGCTAAAAGGGAAATATAGCTTTTAGAAAATTAAAACTGTTGCACATCATTAAGCACGTGATCAACATTTCGGCTGCACTGTTGCCAGATTACGATTAAACATCATAACCTTACTTTAGCGAATCATTTTTACAATTTTATTTTAATAACGACTAAAAAAATAATCCCCAAATTAAATGCAAATTATAAAGTAAGTTACAAAATTATAATAAATGTTGAATGTCTTGCAAGCGTCGTTGATTTAGTACCTCTAAATAGATTCAGCACATGTAAAATGCTTCGTTCAAAAACCATAGACAACATTTTTTAATATTTGAATGGTTATTAAAATAAAAATATTATATAATTATCAGTGACATTTATTGATATATAATATACGAGTACTAAACAAAAAAAACAATCAAATATCTGCATGCACTTATTTTCATCAATCGGAGTCTGAAAAGTACTGTCTGGAATCATTGCTATCATCTGCAGTATTTATAATTAAGAGAATCAAAACTTTTCCTATTTTTTTGCATGTTTATGTAACTTACCTTTTACCGTCAACTTTGGTGGTTTTTACACTCCTCTTATTATTATCTTGCCATGAATGACTTACAGTACCATTTTGCAAAATCCAGGTTTCATCTAAGAAGACAAATTTGTACAAGGCGTTTTTTCTTTCCTTCATATAACCTCTCAAAAAATCTGTACGTTTTAGGGCAACGTTGGGAAGTTCCATAAGACCTCGTCAAGGGTAACAATGGACCATTATTGACCCGTTCTTGTTCAAAATAGTGTATCAGAGATGCCTCAAACTCTTAACAACGACGATTTAAATGATTTGGCATTTCACAGGCGCGATTTAAGTTCTTAAAGAAACTGTTTTCGACCGCAAGGTAAAAATGAAAGTAAACGTTTAGATACAAACGGGATAACTTCCAAACGTGTTAATAAATATCAACAAGACAAATTTTAAACCCGACAACGTCGCATATGCTGCCAACCGTACACAACCGCTAAATTTGAAATGTATTAATGCATTCCAGTTGATTATTTTATTATTTCATTTTTGTAGTGGTATTTTTGCTATTCTTTAATAGCGTCATCGATGACGTGCAACGGTTTTAGTTTTGTACAGGCTATAGATGTGAGTACCAACACAATTCAATAGCGTTTACAAGAGGCAAACGTGAAATATCGTCCTACGACTTTGAAACTGCTGCTCGCTTAAAAGCACGTCGAAAAAGGCAAGGTCTGGGCTGAGGGAAACAAAGATCGCGATTGGACCAAAGTTGTTTTGCGAATGTGGCCTTCATGTGTGCACACTTCAAGTAGTTTCAAAGTGGTATGGTGTGAATGGAAAACTCAGTATAAAGTTTTTATTTAAAACCAAAGGTTCGAAAATCAAAATAATCAAAAGTTGCTAACGAGTGACTAACGTATAAGACCTCTCAGAAGGCATCCAGCCTTACTCAGCCTTCTAACTGGCATGGCTGAGAGGCAATTCCTTATCATAGTTTACACTTGTACTTAAAAATACCCACACACTTTGAATCAAACCGTCACCGCCTTAGCTGCTCTATTTCCAGACCGTGTCAACATGGCCAGCTGTTGAGCTAACCATGAAAAAAAATAATTCGAACTTATTCGAACCAGAATTTCCTGTCGTATAGCTATTTTTAAGCGCCATTTTTAAAGCATTCATTTAAACCATCATTCGAAAACTAATGACATGTTTATGAAAAATAACATTTGACCAAAATATAACTTTGCAAATATAATAGCAAACAATAACATAAAAAACAACTATTCCAACGAACTCGGAGTAATTAATAAATTACGGAACAAAATTAACCAGTACAAAGCTGACAAAGGTAATATTGTTACTATTCTAACAAAAGATAAATACTTACTAAAAATGAACACACTCATCAACACAGAAAACTGTAGAGAACTTAAGTTCTTGAGAACTTGAGTGTGATATTTTTTGATTGAATCAGTCTTGATACTGATCCAACCAAAAAATATCACACCACTGTAAAGGAAATTACAAAAACGTACAATGAAACCTTCTTAAATATATCACAATCTAAACTAGATACTATGAACCCAAAATCTTCAGTTTTATACCGAATGCCTAAACTGCATAAAGATGGCATTTCAATGAGACCGGTGGTTTTTATGTAAATGCTCCTTCATATAAACTTTGCAAACAACTGATCAGTGATCTACCATTATTTATCGATTTCAACTCGACCTAAACAGTCAAGAATACTATAGATACTAGAACAACAAATTAAAAATATACAGATACCTCTCAATGCAAATTTAGTTTCGTTCGATATAAAAAGCCTTTTTTCCTCCATTCCGGTAAAAAATCTTAAAAATATCCCCAATCAAAGAATTCATGAACGTAATCTTGAAAGAGTGCACAAAAATGTTCTCATAGAAGCTATCGATGTATGTACCGAACGAAATTATTTTCTGTTCAATTTAAAATTTTACCAACAAACGAAGTACCAATGGAAAGCCCCCTTCTGGCAGAAATTTACATGGTTAATTTGGACAGTAATTATACAAGACACATACATTTTTGGGTCAGGCATGTCGATTATATTATTTGCATATATACTATATATTGCAAAAAATACAGTTGACAATAGAAATAGAGACTGATAATTCATGAAATTTCTTAGATTTAAAAATAATAAGAACATTGAATAAATTCCCACGTATACCCATACAACTATTCACGCAAGTTCAAATCAGTAATGGTATGCAAAAATGTCCACATTTCATAGTATGACCCACAGACTTCTCACGATTCCACTTTAAAAAGACAGTTATGAAAAAGAACTTATTATAATAAAAAACATTCCAAAGAATAACAGATATCAGCCCAGCATTTTAGATAAAATGATAAAAAACAAAATTAAGAAATACAACATCAAACACTTTTATGCCGCAACACCCGAAAAAGATTCTTAAAATTGATATGCAATAAACTATATTTATAAATTAAGTTCTAGAATCACAAATCATTTAAAGAAAGAAAAGTCAAAAGTCAAGAGAAGTCAAACGGACAGATATCTCAATGATAGGCCAAAAGAACATGAATACTCAATTTTACATAATCAAAAAAAGAAAAGGCGGTTTTGCCCAATTTTGCCCAAACCATATACCACGATAAAAACCTAGAGAATATAATTAGGAGGTTTTGGAGATAATACTCTTTCGTATTGCACATGTGGAAGATGAAGAAATGCAGGAAAATCCTTATCGTAGACTGATTGTGCTCGGACTTATTGTGCAGAAATTCGGAATAACACTGCAAAACATGTTTAAATCAAAAAGATGTTGCTGTGTGGGTGCTGGGATCAGCTTCGCTCGATTCGTTCATTATGAGTTGTAGAAATTTGTGCAAAGGGCCACTGCTGATCGTTATCGGCAGCAACTGATTCGAATTAGTGACGCTTTGGTGGAAAAAAATATTATATTGGCAAGGGACGAAGGGACCTTATTTTACTTCAGGACAATGTATGGCCACATGCAGTAAAAAAAACTCTGAAAATGATCAGCGAGTTAGTCTGGGAGATTTTATATATCCGGCGTATTCTCCAGGCTTGGTTCCTTCGGATTTTCATCTCTTCCTGTCTGTGCAGAAACCGGGTTGGACTTTAACCGCAGCCTTAACCTACAACCTCATTGACTTTATCACATCAAAACCAAAAACTTTTTTGATCTAGGATTTAACAGTTGCCTGAATGGTAGCGTAAGTGTGTAGAAAGTGAGGGAAATTACTTCGAAGATTTGTATTGTTTTTTTTTAATGAATGTCATGGTAGTCAAAAAAGGTCGAGAATTTAGTTGAAGACCTAATAAAAATAGCTTCAGTAATGAAGATAGAACAAACTTAATTTCCAAATATCCATTAACTCAAGACCATAACGTTTTATAAAGTGTTTATCTTCAGGTTCTCTAAAGTTCTTGATTATTCATTCCAAAATTGCAAAAACATTTTCCTCTCCCATATAATATCAAAATAAAGGCCGATTAAAACAATTAAAATATTAAATTTCCATCTCTCAGCCATCAGTATTCGAAATGGCTAAACCGCTTAGAGTGGAAATGAGGAAAAGGGAAAGGGAAGACTTTATGGTGGTTTTGCAGGGGGTGGGAGGTCGCCTGAGGCTCGGCACCGTCGCCGTCGTGTTTTGCATGTTCGCGTCGAGGGCGAAAAGCCTAAGTAAGCGCCCGAGGTGATCCGGCGCACTCCCTGGAAGAATAGACTGTTTCTGTTGCAATCCAAACAAATCCAATACAGCCCCAGCAGCTCCCTCCCTACATCCTTCCACGGTTAAGTAACAGTCGTGTAAATCTAATAAACAGATTGAAGAGGGGTTTCTTTAAATAATCGATATTTTTTTCAAACCATAGCATTTTTTTTTTCGTTTTAACCCATTCAACTCGGCTGCAATATTGCTCATTACTACTTGGGGAAACCTTTCTTATGACTATATTTCATTTTTCGTGTTTATGTTCTAATGGTTCTATTATACCATAAACTAGTAAAATAATATTTGTATATTATTGTAAATTTGTAAATGTATATTTGATACTAATCCATGAAAAAACACGATGACGGGAAAGCCCCTCTCCGGTAGGCGTTTTTTAACTTAGCGAGTCTAATGGTGTTCGCAATTTTTTTCTAAATAAAAAACGTTCCTTGTTAAAATGCTCCTTTTTCAAAAATAATTAATACTTCTTTAAAACATTATAGTAATTTGTTTTAAATTATAGTAAATATAAAGTTCGGGAGTAACATAAATTCTAGTACAAACAATTATTGATTTATTCAAAAACATAATTATAATAATAAAAACGTAGTTATGCAACAAGGTTTTATAAAAGAAAGAAGTTTATTATATAAAATACACAATATATAAAATACAAATACAAAACATATAAAAAACTATGCCAAGTACAATACATTTATTGGTATAATTCCATATTTTTAGGACACTTCTGGAAACAGGGAATCACAAAAAGGGCTATGTTCGTGGGGTACGCGTCACAAAAATACGATGTCTCTTTCTACATTTTATTTCTCCAGCATTACATGCACCGTCTTTGCTTTACATTACCTTTTTTCCCGGGTATACATTTTCCCCCATATATATTTTTGTCCAGAAATCAATGAATGAATAAATTAATGAATGAATGAATGGACGATTGATGCTTTATTGTCTAACAGGGTGCTGCCCAATTAAAAGGTAAGTCAAAACAGAAGTAGATATAACAAAAACAATTTGAACTTAACCTAACAATTAGTACAAAAATATTTATAAAAAAATTAAAAATTAATTCTAAGATCATTACAAAAATTATTTCCTAAAGCACCGCTCGAGCCTTCAGCACCCCCTCAAAAGCTGATTTATACTGAGTAAGCGGGGACTAAAACATATCTATCAAGGACACAGAAACGTCCCCGCCATGGCAATAACTGAGTCGAGTATATTGTTTTGTATATTAAATATGTGGTGCAGTGCTTGCAGAAATTGGTTAGATAATTGATAGTTAACAGGGCTTTGATAATCCAAATTAAAATCACCTAAGATTAGAATTTTATTATTCGTGTTATAAGAAAGAGATTCGAATGTATCAAAAATTAGCTTGTATTGGTGAATATTTGTTTTTGGAGGAATATAAACAAAAAAAATAAAAATTCTGGTTTGACTTATCAGTATTTTGCAACCAGCAATGTCAATACTTGGGAGCAACTGCTCAAAGATGGACAGGTCGAGCGTCAACGTTTGTTAAAATGAATGAACGGCAAGGAAAACTCCACCACCTCTTTCGACTCCGAGGGCATTTAGATCCCGATCCTTTCTGAAGACGACGTACCTGGGGTCGAATAGCTCAGCATAAAAACAGATTGTTGCACTCAGGTAATTGTAGAAAAGGACGGATTGGTAGAGAACCGCAGTTTTTGTTCTTACCCCACGCACGTTCTGATAAATAATAGTGATGCTATGAATTGATGCTGGGTTATGCGTCTAAGACACTATATTTAGTTTAAATGACTTGTTGACGATTTGGATGGTTCACGTGGTACAATAAGTGGTTGGCCACTACAATGACCAATTTTAATATTATTCTCGTCAGCCTTTAAACGACCATTCAGTTTGTTTTTAACTAATTTGTAGTTACTGATTTAACTTACAGACTGGATTGATATGCCCCGAAACATAAACAGAAATTGGCAGATAAACATGTTGTACACAATTAATTTTGCCTTCTTGGTTTGAACTGAAAGTGTAATAAAAATTAATTATTCATTACATAATTAAAAAGCAAAAACAAGAAAAATACTAGTATGCTAGTCTCTAATACAATAGTAAGAAAGGCGCTTAGAAGAAGACGGGAAAATCTATCACAAGTTTAGGGTAGAGCTTCGCTATGTTGATTATTTCCGTTGCCAGTATTTCAATTGAACGTCGGAATGCAGGAATTCCCGTCACCCGTGTTGAATGTATTAATAGTATTAACTCAACAAATTCATGAATAGTAATGCTTTACCATGAAACTTTTTTAACTAGGATTACTTTCAAATAATTTTGTATTGTGATATATACCGAAAAAAAAAAATATATTTCAGCACCCATTTTACATATCTGAATCAAACTGAAAAGAGCTTGTTTACTTCATGATTCTATATGAGATTGCAAAAAGAACGGGAATTTGGAAGGAAACTACATTTTTTGTTTTTTTAATGTCCAGAGTTATTTATCATATGCTATTCAGTTAAGTATTGTTAATCAATGAAATTAATACAATACAACCTAATTCAGTTATTAGCTCCGCAATTTAATTTTTCGGCCCTTACGTTTCATACGTTGCAGAACCTATTCGAATCGAATTTTTTTCCGCTATATCGTTATTTTAAAGCGCCATCTTTCAACTTTAAAACAAGGTATCAAGGTTCGAAAAGCAACATTTGAAACACCGCCTTTCAAAAAAATGTTATGGTTGCTCAAGATATTATTTTTACATCTTTGGAAAATAAAGGCGATTTTTAACATTCAAACCGGCGAGTGGTTATTTGCTACTTCAGCAGTCGCGCGTAAAGACGCTCGCGTTTTTAAATACCTATTAAAGATTTCTGGGATTTAGAAGACAAATTAAAAAAAAACTTATTTATCTATCACACTTTATTTATTTAGACACATTAACTTTAAATTAGGAAATAATTAGGTAACGAAAATATTGCTTAAATATAAAATAAAACTTTGGCGAGATCAAGTAAAAAAACTCTTTGGATTAGGAAACATTTTAGCAGCATAACTAGCTACATAAATGTAAAATAAATTGAATTTATAAAATTAACAAGTTTGATAATGAGATCAATGAAACATTTTTTTTTATTATCTGCATGTATTTAATTCGTTATCTTATGTTTAGATTTCCTCATCATCAGTCCCTTCATCACGGTAACATTCATTGTAAAGAAATGTAGTATGGTCTCGGTAAATATTCCTCAGATCAGCTGCACATTGTGTCTTGGATTGTCTGCTTTTCAACTTCATCTGCATCTGGACTGGAACTTGTGCCTGGTTCGTTACTTGAGTTTCCGTCACTTATTTTTAAGTAATCCCTAATTTCTCTTTTGAGTTTTCTCGAAAGCAGTGACCAAAGCAGCTCTTCTCTCTAGATGCCCTTTTATCCCTTATATAACTACTTTATTTGTCCTTAAGATTACCATGGTGTTTATTCCTGCAATATCTAGAACTAAAATTAGAACGAAAAAAAATGATCAAAGACCTTTATTTTTCTTGGCGTTGAATACATTTTTGCTTTTTTGTCAATTTCACTAGTTGGCCTTCGCCTACGAGGCATTTTTAACAATAAAAAATAGAAATTACAAACTTTGTTAGACGGAAATTGTATATTATATTTTTGCAAAAAATACTATCGCGAAGAGCGATACACGTAATTTTTTTGACGTCGGGTGCTCGTAAACTATTCGCCGTTTACGCTGAAATTTAAACAAATGCTATTGTTTCTCAAAATTCTCAATGACTTTATTACATCAAAATCACCATTTTTTTTAATCTGGACTTTGATACGGTGGTGAAAGCGTACAGAAAGAAAATGAGGGATATTACTTCGAAGATTAAGTTTTTGCTATTTTTTTCATAACTAAATATTAAAGGGAGTCAAATTACGCCGATAATTAAATGAAGCGAAGTGACATAATACTTAAACTTAAGAATTAATACGTCAACTTAAGCTGTTGATATAAAACAGAGGTCCACAAAACTTTTTTGTCTCGTGGACCACGTGCCAATGTTTTCTGTTTTGGGTAGACCCCCTGCCTTTCTAATATTGAATTTTCATAAATTCATCAAACTTCAAATGTTTTTTTGGCAGTTAATACACTGTTACTCACTTTGATAGGTTTAACTATAGAGTGAAAAACTTAAAAAAAACACGTTACGTTTTATACATTTATTAATTAAAACGATATAAAATGCAAATCTAGCGAAATTATTAAATAAAATAACTACACAAAAAAATAAATGTTTTTAATGGGAGGAATGAACCTGATGCTTTAATAGCAAGTATTCAATATTTGGCTTCAATTTACTTAGGTTTAACCGTAAATCTCCTCGGTTAGTGATTTCCAATCTGTTTCTCTCTTTTTTTCGTAAGAAAATTAGCAACCGCGCTGAAACCCTTTTCCACGACGCATGAATATGGAACAGCTATCAAAAACGTTTTCGCGATAGTCCATAAAACAGGATAAGTAACAGGTATGTCTCTCTGAAGTTAAAATTGCTGTTAGCCATCTCTGAACTGTACCTTAAATCAGTGACGGCTCGTGTGTTTTTGAAGTGGGAGAGCGTAGAAGAAAATAGTGCTGTTGAAGATTTTTTTTGCTTTCCAATTCCGGGTTTTTACTTTTCATGCTATTGAAACCCTATACAGGAGGTGAACCAGGAAAATAAATTAAAGGAAAGAAACTGAACGGAAATAAAATATGGTGTTTTGCTGTGAACTGTTTGCTGTGATAAATGCTGGAGGGGCGGCGCTCCAACGCTCTCCTCCACGAGCCGCCCCTGCTTTAAGTTCTTCGTTACTGCTTATTTCGATCAGTTCTTCTTGTAAAATGACATCCGTTTTTTCAATGTCACCGTATGGATTAATCCACTGTGGTATTACCATAGTCAAAATATCCTCAAATCCAGTTTCAAAGTATGCGTGGACAATTAAATGTTGAACGTAGGTAAAAACGTAATCATCCTGACAGTTTGTCTGTGACAAATTGAGAAACTGGGAAAATTTTGACAATAAAAGCTGAAACGGACTTTATTTTTATCAAATTTAGACTGTCACCTTGTATCTGCAAGTTAACCTCATTAAATTTACTAAACAAATCTGTTAAATAAGTAATGTATGGTTTCCACTTCCATTGAATTTTCTTTTAAATTGAATCTATAGCATCCAAAAACTCTAAAACTGTCTCTAAAAGTGAGAAAATCTTACCAAAGATAAGTCTTCTGGCAGCCAGCGTTCTTCAGTGTGAAAAATTAATCGATGAGTCGATGAGACTAAGTTCTCGTCATTTTCTCCATACAACTGCGTAAATAACCTAGAATTCAACGCATTGTTCTAAATTCTATTTATTTTGCGTTAATGACAAATTGAAGAGTTTGATGTAATCTACCAATCTTGATGTAAAGTTGACTCGTCCAGTTGTGTAGAGAAATGGGTCATTTGCAGATAGTCACACAAGAAGTTTTCAATATCATAACTCATTCCATCAGTACGTCTTTGAATTATGTTATTGCTTAAAACAATTTTTTTGATTATATCATATGCAGGTTTGTGTAGAACCTCTTCATATATATATATATATATATATATATATATATATATATATATATATATATATATATATATATATATATATATATATAGTATGCTGTTTTCCAGATTTTGTTATACGTAGTGAGATATTGTAAAATGTCCTCAAACTATCATCGTCACTTTGTGACCTCCAAACGAACATACTATCCACCGTGGATTTCTTCTGAAGTTTTTCTTTAAGTATTTCAAAATATTTTACTTTACCTGTTTTATCAGGGTGACACCTTCAAAGATGATCTTACAACTTGGATGGTTTCATAGCGTCATTGCTTAAAACTTTGTTGCATAAAACACACATAGGCAATCGTTTATCCGACAATGATGAAATGAAGCCAAACTTCAAATAATTAACACTGTATTGTCTATATTTATTTTTATATTCGGCCATGTTTAGTATCAGTTATCGGAAGACAAAAATTCAACTAGATATTAGATATGGTAAGACAGCAATAAAAATTGATTCCCGGTGTAAAACCTTATTTTAATCTTTAGATATATTTTATTTGTCTATAGAGAGGAATCAGGTACCATAGAATCTTGTTTTTAAAAATATAGAAGTATATAATACCGACTGCTAAAACTTTGAAAAAGAAAACTATTAAGGAAAAACTACTATTACCCCTCAAGTCATGATCGACGTCTCTACACGATCGGAAGAACTACAAAAAGAATTTTTATAAAAAAATAATTTACTTACTTTGTACCTAGCTACCTATTTATATTTTTAAAAATATTTGCTTAACACTTTTCTTTCAAAAATTGGGAAAACAAATGACACTGTCTCTAACATTTATATTTATAATTGACGAATTAAACAATTACAAGCGCGTGCAAATACAATTGGTACAAGTTTGCGCCATCCTTGCAAAGCTCTGGTACAAGTCTGGACAGGCGTTGATGCGCGCAACATATACTGGTATCAAATGTGTAAGTAGTAATTGCACAATTTTATGAAATATACTTAATTAATATGTAATTGGGTTTAGTAAATAAAATAATTTTGTACTATGGAATTTATAATAATTCTTAAACAGTTTGATATATTAGAAAATAATAACTTAAATTTCAATAACAAAAGTATAAACATACTTTTATAAGTAAATAGATAATTGAATACGAAATAGATTAATTGAATATTTTAGCAATTAGCTTTAATTAAAATTCAAAGCAATCAAGTTGCTGGTTTGACTCGTCGAGGGTGAATGATCGTCCTCCCATCATCGATCTCGAATTTTCCCATGATTGAAGCGTGGCGTCATGAAGATCGCCGAATCTAGCTCTATATCTTCACCACGTTTCATGTACTTCATAGGTAATTTATATTTCTATTATAAGAAAGCATTATCTAAGTACATAGGTACTATCTATGCTATGTGGATTATTCCATTTATGGAAAGCCAAAATTTTGGTCACGACTTGCTTAAATGGGATCTACTCTCGTGGACTCCCATTTACAGTTCATGCATCCCCGATTTTTGTTTTTGCTAACATGGACCCCATGCAGTTCGGAGTCGATCCATGGAGGTCGATATAGACCACTTTGGAAATCTATGGTATAAAAGAAGCATATTTAAATTTTCGTGATTGCTATTGGACATTGCTGGTTCTATTGTTATCAGGACATGGATTTAGATGGGTTGAAGATCAGAATTATACACGAGTACAAGTTTCTGATTATCCTAGAAGTATCCAAGGATGTGTCAATCGGCAAGTCCTTGCTTTGCTGTACGAAATAGATTTAAACTGAAGCGTTGCTAGAATGGTGTCAAACTGAATAGTATCTCTATTTGAATTAATTATGATTATAGATTTTATTTATGTGATCATAATGGGTGCAAAGAGCTTACATGTTTTTCTGGGTGAAAGGTCAAGTGTAACATTTTGATAAAATACTGCCATGTTCTACACAAAACTAAAAAGATGGATCCAATAAAATATATTTTTCACACTGTTAGAATATAGCGGTACATATACCTTGATGAAGCCCACCACTAAGACCATCTAGTTGTGAAAAAGGAATTTCTGAAAAAAGAACCAAACCTAACCAAACATTCTGGGAGTATATTCAATTTATCAAAGAACAGGGAATATTTTTTCAAAATAATATATATATATATATATATATATATATATATATATATATATATATATATATATATATATATATATATATATATATATATAAAGAGTTTTCCAATAAGAGTGGAAACTTTGAAAAGTAATACCTGCAACACAGTTTGATATGTAAATCTCATTCATAGATTGCTGTGGTCAGTGTATTATGTTAATTTACAATGGAAAGATGCACGATGTATGATTGAACAGGGCATAAGAATTAAAAGCTTCAAAGCTAACCCCCACTTTGAGCAAAAATATTATTTTCTGACGAAGCGCACTGCTGGCTTAAAGAGTAAATAAACATAACTGCAGGATTTTGGTAGATGAAAATCCTCAAGTAATTCAGAAGTTACCTCTTAATCCTCAGAAAATCACTATTCGTGGCAGTTTTTGGGCTGAATGAGTTATCGGACTTTTTTTTGAAGACGATGATGGAAGTTCTGCTCCTGTTAATGGTGAACACTGTAGGAATATGATAACATAATAACGTTTACCTGAACTGATAAATGTGGATATAAACAATGTTTTATTTCAACAAGAGAGTGCGACTTGTCACACATTTCGCCGATCGCACGATCGCTTTATTGCAAGAAAAGTTTCTTGGACGTGTTATTTCGCGAAATAGCAAGGTCTTAGGAAATGTGGGGTTTCATTAAATCTCTAGTTTATAGATTAAATAATTCTTAATCTTAAATGAAACATTTAGGCCACCATTGAAAATATACCATGCAATTTGTGTGAATGAGTAATCGAAAACGGGGTCTCCAGAATGCATTTTACCAGACGAAGCCGAGTGCGACATTTGAACGGAATTATTTTCAAAACCTAATGCCATTATTTGTTCTTCAATATAAAATAACAATTACCAGATTATCACTTGTACCTATCACTGTGCCTTATTTTAATGTTTTGACATTCTTATTGGACAACCGTTTATTTATCGACATCTTCGAGCTCCTGACTGAACAGCTTAAATTTAACAAAAGGTAAAAGTTTAACTTACTAAGAACAGACTGGTTCCCACTGCAAAAACTGTGAATCTGTTGGTTATATCATTTAACTCGAATACTGCTATTTTAACGAGATAAGCAAGTGTAGTCTCAATAAATTGTCAATATTTAAACGAAGCAAACCCCACATATCGCGTCTGTTCGGCGCTTTTTTTCAATGCATCTTATACCATTACCATTTAATGCTATCGAAATGGCCGATCTAGTCAGTTATTCTTCATTCGGCTTGAGCAATTTTCAATTATTTATGTGTTAAAGCTATATAATTAACTACTGTGCATTCTGCATGGCGATAGCTATTTTTTATAATATTTTCTGTTTTATATTTGCAAATAATTGTTCTCGCTGGCAATGCTGCTTTCGATACAAATCTTGATAATTTAATAACAAGTTTTTTTTTACATTTTCGTAATATAATAAATGACCTAAACTGGTATAAAGACGTTTTTTATGCATTAGGAAAATTCTTGACTATATAAAACATCTTGAAACACCACAAAATATAAATAATATCGTTAGAAAAAGTTAATTATTTTTGTCAAAATCGTGTATATACATTCCATTAATGATCGATACGACTTAAATGATTAAACCTCTGCTACGCAGACAGAAAACTAACAGAAAAGATGAGGCTAATAGGAAAAAGAACAAATATGGGTATATAAGTAGAAGAATTTGAGGTGGCTAGGGAAATAACGGTAATAAATCTAAAAATGGAAAATGTATATAAAGATAGGGATAACTGATTGAATCAACAATATAATCCTTATCCAGACCACAACCCTGTACAGAAACATCAAGCTACCTTCAGATTCCAGTGTAACTAATATAACTCAGAAAAAAATTGTGTTGATTTAATTACAGAGCGAAGTATAACAAGGAGACAGATTTTACCAATAACTGTTACAGCATTGAATAAAACAATATTAGGGGCACCCATAAGTAAAATCGTTATTTTTTTCGAATTTACAAAACATTGCCATCTACTGACCATAACTTAATTTAATATAACTTAACCTATATTTTTGTCAAATATATTGATATTTATTTTGTTTATTGCTAAATTTTGCAAAAAAAATTGGATGAACCCAATAAGGGTATTTGATGCTTTATAAGTTTCGAACAATAGCACTAATGCCACTAATGTCATTAGCGTTGCTTATGCTAGACCGTTGGAAGCCAGAACATCTTCTAATTACTTTAAAATCTAAAAGACATGTTGATTTTGATAAGGATCTATTGGCTGAAATTGAAGCTGATCCCAAACCATCCAGGAATTAGCTACAATACTTAAAACTTTATAGTCCGCAATATAAGAGTGTTTAAAACAACTGAACAAAAAGAAGGAATGTGGGTGGCATATCAATTTTCAGTTGAAAACAAAATTCAAAGTTAAATCGAATACAACAATTTTCAATTGAACTCAACTCAAAATTCAATTGAATTCAATAGAATTCAATCACTTTTACTTTTTAAATTTGTGTGATTATAGTTTCGTAAAACAATGTTACATTATCAAACACTACTTTAAAACTAAGGTATAGCTGTTTATCCTTTGTACCTAATTTTACACTTTTATTGGCGTTAATTTGTTACAATATTTTAAATAGTGGGGAATTTCAGAGATCTGTCTGATTGTTTAATAACTGTCTAGATAGGTATCTATTATATTTATAAAGTTCAATCAATTGCTTCTAAAATGTTTAATTTTTGCTTTTTGGAGCTGAATGTAAAATTTTTAAATTTGTAATCTCGGAAATTATATGTCCGGTATCTATGAAATGGTCCGCAAAATTATAATATTATTTCTTTCATTGGTACGCAGATTTGTGTTCTTTGAATCTGGTTTGAAAATGTCGGTTCGTTTGTCCCACATAACAGCTAAGAACTAAACATTTTAGAAGTAATTGAAATTTATAAATATAATTAAGACCCGTCTAGACTGTTATTAAACGATCAGACAAATCTCCGATATTCTACACTATTTAAAATATTGTAAAAAATTAAGCCCCAATAAAAGTGTAAAATTAGGTACATAGGATAAACAGTTGTAATACCACAGTTTTAAAGTAGTGTTTGAGAATGTAACATTGTTTTACGAAACTATAGCCACACAAAGTTAAAAAATAAAAGTGATAGATAACAAAGTAAAAAATTGTTTTATTCGGTTTAAAAATGAACTATCACAAAGTCACGGACAAATAAATCAAAAATTCAAACTATAAGAATATCTGCAGTGCGCTTTTATCCAGATTAGGCACAGATCCCTAATCTTCAACAAATTGTTACTGGATATTATATGATTTTATACAGTAATCGGTATAAGAACAAATAATGGTTAACACCAGAACAGCCAGCTTTGCCTACTCCAAATTCAAGTCTTCAAGCGCAAAGATTAATGGAAAAGCAAATACTACATATGACGGGTTTTTCAAAATGAGCGGATTTTTTAATTCTTGATTAAAACACAGTTGGCGATGTGAACTTGCTTAGATCTAGTCTCATTTCAGAAGTGTAATGTATGACATTTATAAAAATGGAGAGAACGTACACAATACCACAACGTGTTAAAATTGTTGAATTATTTTATAAAAATGGGCGTTCAGTGAAAAATGTTTTTAAAACATTATGTAATATTTACGGTTTGCACAATCGTCCATCTGAAAGCACTATCAATTGAATTGTTCAAAAATTTCAAGAAACTGGTTCGGTGGAAAGATAAAAGAAGAGCAATATTTAGTCCTAGTGGTAATTAACAAGGGTATATTGGTTTGGTACGTGAAAGTGTTGCCAAAGACCCAGAAATTTTCATTAGTCGACGTTCACAATAATTTGGACTCAGTGAATCCACAAGATGGTGTATTTTACGAAAGGATTTAGGTTTGAAGGCACTTTATCATTCAAAACGTCGTGCATTTGTCAATTGGATCAAAGAACAAACATGTTAATAAACAAAATTGGCGCATTCGCAGTGAGGAAAATCCTCGGTTGATTCATGAGAAATATTTACATCCTAAACAAGTCATTGTTTGGTGTGAATTATGGTCAGAAAGTGTAATTGGGGCCGTATTTCTTTCAGAATGCTGCTGGCGAAACTGTAACTGTGAATGGTGTTCGATATCGTGAGGCCATTACTGAATTTTTGTTGGCTGAATTGAATAATATTAATCTGGAGGATATGTGATTCCAACAGGATGGCTACACCTCACTCTCCTAATGAAACAATTGATTTATTGATAGAAAAATTTCCTGGATTAATTATTGCAAGAAACCAAGATCATGTCATTTGACACCGTTGGATTATTTTCTTTGGGGTTACATAAAAAGCTAAATCTATAAGAACAATCCACAATCGATTTCTGAACTAAATGATTAAATTATTCGAGTCGTAGAGCTACGGTTATACCAAAATATCATCCAAAATTTTCACAAGAGAGTGGATGTCTGTGGAGCTGCAAGAGATTGTCATTGGGCAGATGTTGTCCTTCGTATTTAAATGTCATAGACTATGCTTCAATTATCAATAAAAAAGTATTTTGAAATCAACGCAAAATCTGTGTTTTATTGAAGAATTTAAAAAAACCGCTCAATTTGAAAAGCCCTTTAAACTGACAGATTGGAACAGAAGTTAATTAGTCAGCATATTGAGAAAAAGAAAATACCTAGTACGATAAGTTTAAAAGTAATAAGTAATTAAAGTGGAAATTTACAAGTCATTACATCAGAGAGAAAGATGAAAGCTGGAATTACTTACAGTAGAATTGAGACTATGGGGACAGAAGAGAGCTCAAGGAAGATTATAAATATAGAAGATTTTAAAAGTAGTCACGAATCGATGATAAAAATAGTCAGAAACTTCTGTGGATTGCGGTTATACATGTCCAAACATCGCTGTAAAGTGATCACTATGGACTGATTTTTAGCTTTCTCATGCACAAATGTTCGTGAAGGGTGTTCGTACGCATTCATTCAATAACTATTTATCATCTCAATAGTTTCTGTAACTGTCAATTTTCGATCAGCCAATAGAATATCATGGATTTTGTGACCATTTCCTCAATAGTGTTCATAAGGAGACATCCTGAGCGCAATGTCACTTGTGCTAGATCGATCACATTAAAACTTAGTAAACTACTTATGAATGATGAAATGTGAAGGAGCAAGTCACCATGACACTTTTTAACTTTTCTGCGGTTTGTGCTATCGTTTTTTCACGCACAAAAATAGTTTTTACTCAACACACGAAATTCGCCTTTTCCATGATAGTTGAAATATCGAGTTTATATGCTTTCGAACATTGTCAGAACAAAACTGAATATAACAGCAACTTGCTATTCAGGGCACTACTAGTAAGGAAGCTACTTTTCAAAAATGAAATCGTTTTTGTGATCCCATCGCCATCTATCAGAAAATAATCTGATTTTTCAATCTATCATCGTATATATTGATTATATTACTGATATATTCTTGACGAATTATAACTTCGAGATACACAAAAATAAAAGCTGGCAAATAAATGCCACATTTTAATATTGTCGAAAAGCTGTTCGCGAAGCAACACGAAGAACGAATTGGTTCATTTTCAAGCCAGAAAAAAAAATCGAACTTTTAGCAGAACGATTAGATCTCGAAGCAGACAATGAACAGACGTCCATAACAAAATAGTTGGTAATTGTTGCCCGGGGCCTTATGCGAGGCCCCCGATACCATCTTCGGAATGCGGTGCGCGGGTATTGCCTCCGATGGGGACTTAATGCCGCGATCGTCGTAAAAACGGCCCCATATGGGCGATTATGCAGATTCGGGCCGATGGTTCGCGTTCAAAATTCGGCCGCAAAAGAACCAGTTTCGATTTTATGGGCTCGCGAGTCTCGAGAATCGAATGCATTAGCATGATGAATCGGCGATAGCCCGCGGATTTTGCTGAGGAAATAATATCCCATTTTTCCGTCAAAATGAAGAGCCCGGAGGAAAAATTATATTTAGAAAATCACGACTTCAATAAAAGGTTTCTTTATGACGATCGGCTATTTTCTACTGAAATATATTCACATACATATATATTATATTCAATATACTAGGTTGTTGCACAATTTCTTAAGTATTTTTCATTAATTATACAGAGCCTCATTTAATCCTGTAACCCACGTGACTACAGATTAAATTAAACTTAAGTACTTTCATTTTTTATGTTGAATTAGTTAAGGGTGATATTGTCACCAAAAATATATCTCCCAGATCTGTCATAATAAAACAGCGTGTAAGATTTTTATTAGTTTTTATGCCTGTTGAGCAACAAAAAATATTTAAAAACCACCTCTTTAACACATTTGATTACACAGGTCGACATGCATTTTTGTAACATTAATGAAAATTTTTATTTTTCATTTAGGTAGTTATTAAAACACCTTTTCACAGAAATGGCCTAACACGACCAATTTTCAAGAACCTGCTTCTCCTTTATATAATGGAGTCATTGACATTTTTTGTACCTGTCTTTGGACTGGGCAATGTAGGAATTACCACAAGACCGAGATGGGGTATTTCCACGGTATTCTACGAATCTTTAAGGGTAGTTTTATCGTTTTCTATAGTTTATGTAGTTTGTTTCTGCCTCGTTTACAGTACAGTCAAGTGTATAAGTCGATTTTATATAAAATAGCAAGTTCAAGTCGTCGATTTTGTAAAAATCCAACGGATACGTTCTGTTATATATGCGAACGACTTATTTTAAAGTCACAACCTCGATATATATCCGAGGAAGTCAAAAAGCCTATCTTTTATATTTTAAATGACAAATTGGAGATCAAGATAAAAGTTGGGCTCCTCATGTTTGCTGTGTGAGTTGTCACGTAAATTTAGTGCAGTGGATGTATCGCAAGAAAAATTCTATGTTCTTATGGTGTAGAGAGAATCTACTGACCATATGATATTTACGGTTTGTACAGTCATGCATCTGAAAGTACAATCAATAGATTTGTTCAATTTTCATCAATTTTACCTCAAGAAAATTGAAATTTGTTGTCCTGTGTTATTTAAAAGAAATAATTTCGGTTGTAAGCATTTCTTCAACAAAATTGTCCATCAAAAATTTACGACATACGTTTTTCTTTTTCTTTTTTCCTTTCATGTTTGTTAACATTTTTTCTTTTTACTTTGTCTTCAAAATAATGTAGGACTGGTCAATTGTAATCTTTATTTTCGATATTAGTGCTAAACTGTGTAAAGAAAAAGATCGCTAATAAAAACTGAAAAAAAGCAATAAACGTATGTAGTTTAAGAAAATTAATGAGTTTGTGTCAATCACTAATAAGTTGTCGGGTTGGTTCCAGAATTAAATGAAGATTCTGTATATTGTAAGAGGTCTTACAAATGGAGTGGCGTTTTAAATTCTTGAATATAATACAGGTGGCGTTGTAAATTTGCCTAGGTCTAGTGATATTTCAGAAGTGTAATTTATGACATTTATAAAAATGGAGTCGTACACAATATAACAACGCGTTAAAATTGTTGAATTATTTTATAAAAATGGGATTCAGTGAAAAATCTTTTTAGAAAATTATGTGATATTTATGGTTTGTACAGTCATGCATCTGAAAGTACAATCAATCAATTTGTTCAAAAATGTTAAGAAACTGATTCTGTGAATGATAAAAGAAGAGCAATATATATTCGTAGTGGTCGTTCACAATAAAGATTTGGTACATGAATGTGTTCCTGAAGACCCAACAATTTCCATTAGTCGACGTTCACAACAATTTGGACTCAGTGAACCCACAACAAGGCGTATTTTACGAAAGCATATACCTCTGAATGCATATAAGGTTCAAATAACATAGGAACTAAAGCCATTGCATCATTCAAAACATCGTGCATTTGCCAATTGGGACGAAAGAACAAACACGATGATTTTTCTCAATCATCTTTTCAGATGAAGCACATTTTGAAATTGGTGACTATGTTATTAAACAAAATTACCAGATTTGGAGTGAGGAAAATCCACGATTGATTCATGAGAAACCTTTACACCCTAAACGATTCACTGTTTGGTGTATATTATGGCTAGGAGGTGTAATTGGGCCGTATTTCTTTCAGAATGTTGTTGGTGAAGCTGTAACTGTGAATGGTGTTCGATATCGTGAGATCAAAATTAGAATTTTGTGGGCTGAATTAAAGAATATTAATCTGCAGGATAAATAGGATTTCAGTAACAGGAAGTGTTGGTATGAGAGAAGCGATTTTAATTTGACTTGCAAACCAGTATATTATATAATATTGAGCTGCAGGAAATGTTGTTCCAGCAGGATGGCGCTACACCTCACTCTGCTAATGAAACAACTTGTATTTTGTATACTGTATCTTTTTATGGGGTCTCTTGTAAATCTCTGAAAGTTTGTACGTTCTTGTAATTTGAATTAGGATATATAAACCACACAGGAGTTCACTTATCTGGTACCCAATATTAGATCTGATGGCTGAAGACGTTTCAGCTTTCGTAGTTGACCGTCATCATGCGAAGTTTAACTTGTTGGTCAACACGTTGGGATACACTGACACTCAATCATTATACTTCATACTACTAGGTGAATGACTTCTTTAATGGAAACAGTAGGATGTCACGCTGGATGATGTTATTGGAGATATAATAGGTAGCATCAACAATGATGCGCAGTCCTATTTTGGAACCTCTGGAGTATAGATATAGTGGAACTACCGGCAGTTTCCTACAGTTGGATTCCGTAAGTCCAGATAGGTTTCAGAATGGTTTTGTAGAGTAATATCTTATTGTTTAGATAGAGATCTTCAATTTGCGGTCTATGAGCCAATAGATTTGACTAAGTTTTAGACCGAGTTGTTTTCCTTTTGGCCACGTTAATTGGCGATCAAGGTGTTTACCGACATATTTGGCATCCTCGGCTTGTGGAATCTGTCTGTTGTTAATTTTCACTGGGGTTTTGGTATTTCTACGCAAGGTTAATGTTATATGCGTTGACTTGGAATCATTGACTTTCATGCGCCATTTTTTCAACCAGTTTTGGATCTTTACAAGGTTTGTTTGTAAGCCTCTCGAGGCCTGGGATGGGCCATATGATGCAGCCATATGGTCGGAACAGGGGCCATATGGTCGGAACAGCAGTTGATTGGCTGGCTACCAACTACCAACTGGCTACCAACAACCAGTAGGTTGTTGGTAGATCTAGGGTATAAGGCAGATATAAGATGGGGCCTACGACACTTCCCGGTGGTACACGAACACGAAGAAGTGCCTTTATGTTAAATAGGATTTCAGTAACAGGAAGTGTTGGTATGAGAGGAGCGATTTTAAATTGACCTGCAGACCCGTATGCTATACTTTGTCAAAGGCCTGGGACACGTCAAGGACAGCAGCCGAACAATATCTCTTGATGTTTAGATCTCTACTGATTTTGTTAACCAGTCTGTGGACCTGTTCTATCGTACCGTGCTTATTGCGAAAACCGAATTGGTGGTCCGGAATTAGTTATTATTCTTCTTCTATAAGCGACTTTAATCTTTTACTGTACATTTTTTCGAAAACCTTGGAGAGCATCGGTAACAAAACTTATTGGTCAATATGTAGCTAATGGGAATCATCAAATGATTCCCATTAGCTTTTTTATGATTTATAAGATGTTTTTATGATTTAAATTGATGATTTAAATGTCAAAAACGGCATTTCGCCAGTTCATACAAAGACGAATTTCATTGTCATGGTTCAATTAAGAATCATTGAATACTCCTAAATATTTGTATCCCTGAATTCTTTCTACATGCAGTTGATTTATTGTATTTTCGAGAGATGACATACATTTAGTTTTGTCGATGTTAATATTTAATTCTTAAGTACTGAATGCGTTAAAGAAACTAAAATACGTGAAAGTATCTATGAAGGTACAGCTGTGTCTGATGCCTCGAGCAATGGGTATGTCATTTGTTTCTACATCATTAACCACTACTGAATAACCTGATTTTACCACTACTGAATAACCTCAGAATACAATTTTGGTGAGGTGAATATCATTGGTATGGAGACCATTGTTAGTAGTACAATTAGCTTTGTTGTGCTCTCGACATTTATGACGGAGTACAGTCTCACATGTTGTGTACATTCTATTGTGAATTATTTTTAATATTTTCAATGATTGGTTTATAAGACTAATTGTTATTCATTATAAGACTGAATTGGTATTCATTACATGATTTAAAATTATTTTTCTTTGGTATGAATAGTGATAAAAATCTGTTCTGAAATTTTACCTTGCCTAAATATAGAATTTGATTCAGAAAGCTGGTAAACTTTATTGTCATATTGTTAGTTAATATTGTTAGTTCACTATGTAAGCTTAATATTTCAAATAATTATATACACATAAGTAATGTTGGACACAAAATCCATGTTTAGTCCATGAAGCTGAGCACAATAATAATTAGCATTTATGGTTTTATCGTTAGGATTCAGAATATTATAGTAAATAATTGCTATAAAATCCCACCATACTTAGAGTAACACTCTTTTAGGGTGAATACCTCGTTTTCAGTGGTTAAAGGTTGTTATACTGGTGTTAACCATAGATTTTTCTGATATGGATTACTGTATAGAATCCACTTTTCATCTTCAAAAACTATTTATTAAAGAAAAGGGATTCGGCCTTATTTGAATAAAAGTGCAGTACAGACGGTTGGATGTTGAATTTTGTTTTCAACTGAAAGTTGATATCGCTTTCCTTCCCTTTGCACTTTATTCAGTTGTTTTAAACACCGTTGCATTGTTATCTATGAAGTTTTAAGCTTTGTGACTAATTCCTGGTTGGTTTGTTTGAGATCAGCTTCAATTTCAGCCAACAACCTTATCAAACCTAACAAGTCTTCAAGATTTTATACCATCGAAAAGATTCAAAACACCGTTCTTAATTTTTTTAAACCAACGCTAATATGTTTCGTTATCCAAGGCAATAGGATGAACCTCATTAATAGCATAGTGGCATTATTATATGTTCGAAATCCATAAAGCATGAAATGTTTAATATAAAACTTATCCAGACTGTGTTCTGCAATTCTTATAGAGGTCACATATTTTTTTTCAAAATCAGTAAATCAATCAGTATATAATTATATCAGTATATCAATCAGTGAATATCAATATATTTAACTAGAATATAGGTTAAGTTCAATTATTCTCAATAGATGGCAGTGTTTTTAACATTTAGGTACAACTTACAAAATATAAGGATTGTTGAATCTGCATTATATCAATGCAAATGTCTTAAGGAAAATGCATTCCACTTCATTCGAACGTCTTCAGTGGAGCATGCATGTCATCGATCACGAAACGGATATCGACGATTCCGAAAACCAACTCGTCCAATTACAAACCGATCAGATCAGATCGTCGAAATCGGACAGGTGTTAAGGCCATAAACCGAAATTAAATCGACGATTTGGTCCCGTCTGCTCGTCCGCACCAGCGTGTGAGTGTGCGGAGGAGGACGACCAAGGAGGACAAGGGAAGGGAGGGGATCGAGACGACACAGACGATGTTCGAACCAATTTCGAGACGATTATTCTCGGGGGCCAGTCAATCAATTCGTACCGTGTTATTAAGGAATATCAAATCATAAAAAAGTTAAACTGCAAATGGCCAGTCCTACCCGCGGGTCGATTAATTTCGTTTTTTCGTAAATCCGTTGCGGAGAATCGGAAAAGTGAAAAAAAAAGAAGAGGACGAAACCGAGGGGTTTAGATGTGAATCGGACGATAATAGATATAATAACAGGTGGGGCTGGGGGGCTTTGCCTCTTTCGAGTGTGAAACAATTCACGTTAGACCCCTATCCGGGCCCTTTCTTTTTGGGTTTGTTTTACCGTCGTAAAATTGATTAAGATTTAAGATAATAATGTTTTTTGTACCTGGGGAATTAATAGAGCCTATTGTTGGAGATTTCCTGCTAATTTTTGGAAGACTGGAGGGAGGTTATCGAGATGAATGGAAATTATCAAAAATTATTCCTTTTTTTGAATTTTTCTTGGATTTTCCTATTTTTTTCCCACCAAATTTTACGTCCGTTCTGCAACCAATAGATTATGGTGTTATTCACAGTTTGAAAGTTTATTACCGACGACAGCTTATAATCAGTAATCTTAAGTGCATTGACAATAGCACACCAATAGCAATATATATGCTCGATGCTATTGAAATGTTGCGAAAGTTATGCTATTGAAATGTTGCGAATTCCAAGCGAAATGATTAACAAGCGAAATGATATGAAACTTCTGACAGGACACTCATACCAATTTAAAAAACAAAAACAAATTGTTGCATCTATATGTTAAGCGCGCGAATTTTTTAAAAAAAGCACATTTTATCTCAAAATTGTTGAAAACTCAAGTAACTCCCTCAGGTATATCAAAGTAAGTGGAATCGGTATAACACCTTAAAAGGGGTAAACTATGATAACACCTCAAAGAACACCAATACTTCTCCTTGTTGCAAAAAATTGAATTAATCACAGAACAAGAAAGGAAATTGATTTGGTAGGTTTTAAAAATACTTTTTCTAACCATTTTATCAAGTTGCATGTTGGAGATTCAACTGATGAGACTGTTGGTCTCGTTGATTTTCCTTGTTTATGAGTTTTTGCAAAAGCACACAAGTTTGGCACTTTAGATTTGATATATGTAATTTGTTTTTCAGAGAATAAGAAATAAGACTGGAATAAGATTTAAACGTGTCTCTGACGTTAATAACCATCCCCCCCTTGAATCCTTTTGAATGAATTTAATAACACTTTTAAAATAATCCGATTTGACCGTCACTAGAACCGAATCTGCTTTTAAATAAAAGCAATTCTTCTTTCGTAAAGATGCGATGATCGTGGAGATATTTGGTATACTTTCCATCACAATCTTGGATGCTAATTTCTGACTTTCTGCTAAAATTCTGACTTGACTGTAAATTTCTACTCCCCATATTCAATCGTCACAAAAAAAATAGATAAAAAGCCGAAATATAAATATTCTTCTCATTCAGCTTCATTATATGACGATTAAGAAACGTATCTTCCCCCATGAACTATTCCTGCATACAAACCCCAACAAAAAAAGGCAAAATTCGACTAAATCTTTATCAACCGCGAACGTTTCCCGTGATAAATGGATAATGGAAACGGATAAATGGAAAGGCAAGGAGAAAAGGCGTCCGCGCGATGAATCAATTTTGCTTTTCTTCTTCCACTCGTCAGGTTTTAAATGTAATTACTTCCGGGATAAATCATTGGGCCGCTAGGTGGCGTCTCCGTTCTTTATTTTTCCTTTGCTGCGCTCAGTGCATTAATTTAAATTATTTCTGTGGCGTTTCTCCGCGTCGTTATCTTCCACATTCTTACCCCGCAACCCGCCATCAGGCCGCGGTTTCTTTTACTCCCCCGTAAAACGCCCCGTGACGGAAGGGACCGTGAGATTAAGAGATTGCGGATGATTTTTCAGTTGATTGTTGTGAACTGAGGTGAGAAAGCGTTTGCATTTTTCCTTCATTTCTTTTATACCGAATGGAAAAAGAAATTCGGCTAGTTCTTTTCATTATATTCTTTAACAGTCATTCTTATTAAAAGGATGTAAATAATTCGAAAGAGGTTAATATCAATCCTTAATCTGACACACTTCCTATAACGGTGGGAAACTACAACTAATATCAGGTTAAAGAATGATATAAACCTGTTATATAGGGTGTCCCTAAACTCAACGTCAAGCGGATACCGCAAAAGACCAGGTTATACCAGTTCTGGCAAAAATAAGAAAACAAAATTCATATCACCATGTTAAGTGATAATAAGCATATTTTTGAAAATCTTAAAATTCGACACCCTAGGCTATATCTTTAGGTACGGTGATCACAAATTTCCCAATTTTTCAGTGTTATTTTTTAACCATGCTATTAATTGTATATTTCACCTTTTAAAAAAATATATATTACAATACCCTGGGCAAATTATTTCAAGAGATGCCCCATTTAGTCAACATTTCAAAATAGTACAATAATTGGCACTTTTCTTCCCACAAAAATATTATTGCTTATTTTTTTTTCAAAGCGACCCCATTTCAAAAAACTTATACCATGATCCGATCCCAGAATCGATTTTTGCAGAACAACATTGACGAGAAAACGTGAAGAACCTCAATTTCTAAATAAAATTTTATGGAAAGACGAATCGACGTTTAAAAAAAACGGTAATTCAAACTTACATAACTTACATAGTTGGCACTCGGAAAATCCGCATTTAACCAGTATCAATTTAAAGTTAACATGTGGACTGGAATTTTAAACGGACAAATAATTGGATCATTGAGCTTGAAAGTTTCAGTTCAATGGTGCCAGCTACTAGGATTTTCTCCAAAACAATTTGCAGACTTTGTTAGAAGATGTACCACCCAATATATACAGAGAAATTTGGTTTTAACAACATGGTTGCCCAGCGCATTATGCTGCTCCTGTACAGGATTATTTCTATAGAGGGTATGCCTAAAAGTGGGTTAGGCCCCCGTGATGTCCTTTATTGGGACTACATAGGAGAAAAAGTGTATCAAAATTAATACAAAATCTAGCCGAACTCCGTCTCAGAATTGCTGAAACAGCAGAAGAAATAAATGCAAGGAGATTCGCATGACTGGTGAAAAGATCTTTTCTGCGGTGATGCAGAGCATATATTCGTGCTGAAGGCAAACAATCTGAGCATTTGCTTTAGTTTCAAAGAAAAATATTTTGATAAACAAAAGTATTACAATAATTCCTTCCATTTTATCTTGATTAAGTTTTATCTAAATAAAATAATGTACCAATTATTAGACTCACGCACATTGCCTTTGGGTTGAGTTTTTTTGAAATAAGATTCTTTTGCAAAAAAAGGCAATAATATTTTCTTGTAGAAAGAAACATGTCAATTGTTGTATCATTTTGAAATCTTCACTAAATAGACCATCTTAAAGTTGAATGTCAATCTGTCTCGCTCAAATTCATCGTTGAACAGCGTCACTATCTATCTCACTCTATCACTTCTGTATATCTCACTTAGACTGGTGAAGTCTATTTTTGAGCACATCTATTTTTGAGCAGCAAAAATCAACGTTCATTGTTTGATTTGTGACTGCGATTAATAGCATGGGAAATTTGTGAATGCAATACCTAAAGATATAGCCTAGGGTCGAATTTCTAGATTTGTGGGAATTCCAAGGGGGAATCCCAAGGTGGGAATTTCAAGATCGTGGAGGGAAAATATTACAGAAATCTTTCACCCCTTCTCCACGTGGTGCCACCGATCGCCTTCGCCGAACTGTCAACCATGCGACGTCGACCGGTTTCTAGCCTTTCAGCCGTCATCAGCCGAGCTCTAGACGAACGCAAGGAAAGCAGTTCGGAGAGGCAATCGGGGCCAGACCAGATCAACTGGCCATTTTAATATATATATATATATATATATATATATATATATATATATATATATATATATATATATATATATATATATATATATATATATATAACAGGCTTATATCACCAGAAACCTAGCCAGGGCTAATTCGGCATTGTTAAGAAATTCCATCCACAATACAAGGCGTTTGTTAGATATAACAAATTCCAAGGTGATCTGTACCGTACATTTGGCACTCTACATTGCTTCAACATCCACCCCATGTTATGAGATACCTTCGACAGAATTTCTACCCAGAAAGCTCAAGATATCGCCCAACAAAAAACTGACATATAAAAAGAAAAATTCTATGCCTTTTTAAATTCCAAAATCCAACACCTGCAACGAACAATTTTGTATAAAACTCCAAACAGACGATACTTTATCCCACTTATCTTCTTTTGAAGCCGAAGAAACCCCCCCTGACATAGCCAGAATTGTTCGCTGTTCCAACCGAACACCGAGATCTTATTTTCCATCTGATAAAAAAAAAGGCCTTGCTTGAGTTACGCATAAATTCAGACCTAACAGTTATCCCAGCCAAAAAAGGGAATGCCACGGTCATACTTAAGACCGTCGACTATGAAATTAAAATGTCTGATCTATTAGAGAGTGCAGACTACAAGGAAATTTCTACATATTCAAACTCCTTCTACATATTCAAACATATTTAGTGAAAAGTTTACAACTCGTAGAAAAATCAACGTCCTATATCAAAAATTCCTCTAATTTCAATGAGCTTCTTTTCTTGATGCACATTATATCCGAAACTGACATTCTTATGAGTTTCGATATTGTTTCGTTATTTACAAACATCCCCCTTCCAGAAACCGTAGACATTGTGAAAAATCAACAGCACATATACACGGATATTCTTAGTCTTATTCAACATTGGGTGTCGAATACATATTTCATCTTTAAAAATAAATTCTTTAATCAGATTCGTGGAGCTCCCATGGCTCCCGTCTTTCTCCGGTCATAGCCAATATTTTTATGGAACATTCTAAAATTCAAGCCATTAACAGTAGTCCATTGAAACCTATATGCTGGTTCAGATATGTAAATGACATCTTCGTCTTTTAGCCACATGGAATACAATCTCTAAATCTGTTCCTTTCGCATTTGAACAGTATACATCTCCAGGTTCAATTTAGAATGGAGACCGAAAACAATTCTACCCTCTCTTTTCTTGATGTTCTAATATTAAAAAGACCAAATCAAAGCTCCTTCCATTCAGTCTATCGTAAACCTACCTACACACATCGTTATCTAAATGCGGATTCACATCATCATCCATCCAAATTAAATTCGGTGGTCAATACTTTAGTCACAAGATCTTTAAGATTGTCGGACAAGGAACATAGGCAAACAGTACTTAATTCCCTAGAAACGGCACTAATTCAAAACGGCTATGACTAGTGTCAAATATAAAGGCATATTGTTAAAGTTCTGGCAACAAGTCATATTCACCAATCCATTAAAGAGTATTACCCCAAAGTTATTTTGCCTTACATCAAGGGAGTTACCGATAAAATATGCCACTTATTAAAGCCCTGTGATATAGAAATGATATTTACAACAGAAAGAAATAGATCCAGTTTCCTTAGACCAGTGAAAGATAATATTTCACAAGAGTCACATGGTGTCTATGAGATTACTTATTCTGGCTGCCCTCAATTATTTGTCGACCAAAGCAACAGACGTATACAAAATCGCTTATTATCGCGAGAGAATTCTCGCTGTGCTAAAAACATCATATCCAAACGGGTCACAAAATAGATTTCGACAAGGCCAAAGTAATCGCACCTGTATATTTCTACAAACCCCGCATAATTCGCAATTGAGATCGGAAAACGGTCATACTGCCTAAACAAGAAGGACGACGGTCTTAGAGTTCCAAATACATGGAAATCTCTTATTTCCAAATTACCCATCCGAAACCCTTCCACTATATATTTACATCTAATATTTTCACGGAAACATTCTGAGGTAATTTTAAGTTTTTAGGTCAAAGTTTAGATAGGCCATGTTTTCTTCAAGTCACAGAGCATAAACTTTGTTTATTTTTTTGTTTACCAGTGTTACTAATACAGTGCTTGAATAGTTTAACAATTAATCTTTTTACATATTTCATTGGTTATTGATTGGCATCCAGTACCTTAATCAGTCCCACAAAACAGACATCTAATACTGCCTTCGGGCGTCGTCAAATTCTCCCAATTAAAATTTAACTGAAAATTCAAAAAGCAGTTATGTCTATTGCAAGTAATTTTCTGTTTTTAAGTCAAACTCTTCGCTACGTGTTGTTCAAATCGCATAAAAAACTTTGGTAAACAATCACTGGTAAACAAAACATTTTGTTTACCAGAGTAATCTGTATTGGACTGTCTTCACTCCATATCTATGGTTAATATGTTTTTAATGTCTTAAATGTCTTTACACTACGCCTCATTGCTACAAATACAAGCAAGACGAGGAAAAAAACAGCAGTCAAACATTTACTAGATTATTTGTAAGAAAAATTTCTTGTTGAAGGACCCTTTTTATTCATCAAATAAACAGTCACCTCTCCCTCAAAAGTCACGCCCCCCAATCCTGTTCAAAACGATAAACTTAATACACAATTTCTTTTCTCTCATTGTCATAAACTAGATTTTTGCCCTGTTATTATTCTCTCGCACATAATTCCTCGTCTTGCCGGGACGCCACAATATGCGAAACATAGTTACATATGCAAATTGCCAAGCTCAACTTATTGTGGGGTGCCTCCTCAACACACACCATACATACTCCCCCCTTCACCGTTTCTGTATAAAGGGCGGTTTATAGGAGTCCACCTCCTCCACCCCCTTTGGTAGCCCGTAGCAGCGTCGCGAAGTTTTGTTATTACCCCACGGGCCACCGGCAACGGCGCAATTTTTATCAAGGTTTATTTTAAATTCTTTTATATCGTCCCGGGTCGTAGTCTCGGGGGGGCATCCGCGACGACTCGTATGTCGAGATTTTTAAATTACGTGTTTAATTTGCGCAATTTTGCGGTGTACAGAAGGAGGCTCTTGGGGGTGGAGGCAAAAGAAGGGGGCTTGCGAACGAGATATGATGATTTTGGCGAAGAATAAGTTGTCGTTTTGTTGCTCCGTTTCTGGTGAAGTTTATTTTTCTCTTGAATAATTAAATATCTGCCGAGTAAAGATTCTATTTCAATTATTCTACTATGATTAAAAATTATGATCTATGAAGAAATATATACATACATATACATATATATATATATATATATATATATATATATATATATATATATATATATATATATATATATATATATATATACATATATATATATATATATATATATATATATATATATATATATATATATATATATATATATATATATATATATATATATAAAGGGTGATTTCTTTAGTGTGTCCGAATTTGCGGTAGGCGTCGCTGTTTAACGAACTGTAAATTTGCGCGCAAGTCTGTAGATATGTGTTTCAATAGTTTGGAAGATCATCATGGAATGTTTAACATCACTGTAATGCTTGCAAATTGTCGAAATTGAATATCAAAATCAGTGTTCTATGCCCCAAACTTCTAGAGCACTTCGTGATGTATTCACCGAATTATCCACAAATTCCGCAGGCATTTCACGCTGCTCAGCATTAAAACAGAAACAATACAAAAAAACTCTGCCTTCCGAAGAAAATATAGCCACTGTTGCTAGTAGTGTTGATGAAGATCCACATTTTTCAATTCGTCGCCGTACGCAAGAAGTTGGGTTTTGGTATTCGACTACGTGGATTATTTAATTCCAAATTTTAATGGTATTGATCTGGAGGAGATGTGTACATATATCATACAGCCAACGTAACTATTCATTTATTAAGAGAACAATACGGTGAACAATACAATGAAGAGAACAATACGGAAACTGAATAAATCAGGATGAACACATCTCGGTGACAGATTTAGAGGAAATTGTTGTAATATTTTTGATGACACCTTTGAATAATTTAACATAAAAAATTATTATGTTATACCGAACCTCTTTTGAATAAATACCAATTTTTAGATACATTTTTCTTTTGGTTTTTCATTACAACAAATTCTATACGTTCTTAATATCAGCACTACTGCAATATAATTCTTTTTCATTGTCGTTCTTATAACGAACCCGTTCTCATTCAGTCCCATAATTTGCAAGCCGCAATCAACAATACGCACACATACACATGCATATCGGTAGCTCCGAATTACAGCAAAACAGCCCCCGGTGTGCGTGGCCGCCCACGATCGCTTCGATCGGCTCGCTTATTTGTTATGTTTTAATATATTACATGCAACATGATTAAATGGGCTACAGGCTACAGATCTAAGCACAGATCAACGATCTACCGCTATATTCCATTGTTAGCCGTTGTTTTAGTGCTTGAAATACAATTATTATTGTTCGAAATTGACCGAAGTTTGCGGTGGCGGAAGAAAGCATTTCTTTGAAAACTTATTACGTTGTTTTGTTTTTACATATTTCGATTCTGCTTCAAATGCTTCTGCCAATAATATTACTACAATATGCCAGCTTTTATAATTTGTTTTGATTCAACGAAAGCCTGGCATAGATGATAGTGAAGTGAATATAGAATATAGTGATATAGGATGATAGTGAATGCAAGATGTAAGAGAAAGTACTTTCGTAAATTTAAGCAAGGATTTTTCGCGTCATTCACGTCATCGCGAAAAATTTCCTTACAACCAGAGTCAAAATCCTAATGGTTTCGGAGAAAAGAAATTACAACAAATTACAAAAATTACAACAAAAACAACAAAGCTACTAAATCAACAATGATAAGAATAAACATTTTAAGTAAAAATGTTTGGCAAATATTAATTAGTTATTACTTAACGAATAAACTACTTATAAACTAATGAAGATTATTAAAAAAAACAATTTTTAACCTTGCTTCACGGCATACATCAGCCGCAAACAATATTATTTGAACAATGCCAAAAAATTATTTCACTGTAGGTCAGTGTATATATTGAAGTTCGATTTAAATACAAAAATATATTGTGTACCGGTGAAAAATAAATACTTTGTATTTATGGGGCAGCTCTCCAAAATGGGATAGGCGTATTTATGGGCAACGATACCCGGAAGGACCGCTTCCAGGTTGGTAAACATTTGTCCAAGTTTCTCAAAGACTTTTGGATACAGGTAGTGTGGTTTCAAAATATTAAGAATGTAGGCGGAAGCAAGAAATCGGTCCTGAAGTCGAGGAACAAATTTTACATCTTGTTGAAGAGGATTCTACCAGAGGTGCAAGAAGTGTTGAGCGATAATTTGGATGAGATTTACAATTACATTAGACAATTTATATGAGAATAGTAAATTAGTTCACATGCTGTTAATTTGTGGAGAGTGCCTTCAAAATGCCAATGCTGCATCTCAGCTATACGCAGAGCGTTTTCCTTTTTGGGTTCATCCATTACGAAAATCGTTTATTCGGGTTGTGCAAAGAACCAGAAACGGTAATGTGAGGGACCATCTTGGACGGCACGAAGAAAAACCGAGAGTATTTCAAAACGTGCAAGGAAAGGAACAAATTTTTAATCGTGTCGAGGAAAACCCGACAAGCACTAGCACAAGAAATAGCATGGCAATTTGGACTGAGTCAAAAAAAAGTTTTTACAATATTGTGTCTAATTATCTAATGAGATTACACTGGATTGTACATTAAACACTAAATAGCAACTACACTACCCTTATCATATGCAAAGGGTGCAAACACCTTTACCTGCCGATTTTTGTGACAAACAATGCCAAAACCAAAAATTTTGTTTAATATATCAACCGATATAACATACAACCGAATACCGATATGGTGAACACTTAGAATAGTTGATTTAATATAACAATTAATCATAGGTTCCTTAAGGAAGTACGTGGTATTTATGAATATAAATAATGATGAAGTTTTTTTGTTTCCCTAAAACTTAAAATAGTTATAAAAATTCGCAATTTTTATTCACAATACTAAAACAAACTTCACAATTATTAATAAA